>VCCN01005562.1:7509442-7523834 GCA_006491835.1 Architeuthis dux
CTGCTGACGCAGAGATCCGGTTTCAATCCTAGCTCGAGGCATATGTATATACAGTACAATATCTTCATTTATCTTCATAAATGGAAATCTACCAAATTTGTATCATCATAATATTTTAATAGGATGTCTAAAGTAATTTACAAAAAAAACATTATTTTTCAACTTACATGAAGTAATTTCAAAGAAGAAATACAAAATATGACCTGGACTGGTAATAAAGTCATCCTTCATTAATATTTCGTTGAACACCCTTAGCAATAACGACGGCCTCCAAAAAGGTTTCTTGTAGCCATCTATCAGCTTATTGCACCTGTCAGCTGGTAGTTTCTTCCACTCTTCCTTTGTAATTTGTTGAAGCTCTTGAATGTTTGTAGGATTCCTGTGGTGTATGGTACGCGTTGAAACAAACAATGACTCCACATTTCAGCTCTTTCCAAAGATTTTCAATGGGATTGCTGGCCAGTTTGAAACTATGTTTTCCCTTTTCAACCATTCTTGTCTTCTTTTGGATGTGTGCTTTAGGTTTATTCCGTTTTTATTCTCTATAATACATCATATACAAATGCAGAAACATACAAAGATACAACCACACATTTATATGTGTAGGCACAAAGAGATTATTATAGAATAATAAGGTGGTGGAATTTTATGATCTTAAGCTTAATATCCTTTCTTTCCTAATTGAAGGCTCCCATATGGTTTTCATTTCTACGCTAGACCAACTGAATAGGGTATTAGAGCCTAGCATATGTGCTGATTCTTTCAATCGCCTTATCTCCCAGTGTTGTTCTTATATCTATCTATATCTTCCTGATGCGGTTTTTTTCTGAGTTAGTGGGTTATTCATTCGGATTGCCATGTAAGTTTATGCTAAAATGGTCTCCTAGATTGTGTCCGGCAGCATTCACGCTTTTATTTTGAAAATTCGGAATATTTAGTAATTACTGCCCAACAAAAGCCGAGAGACGTAACTTATTCACTGATCACTCTTTCTTACTTATTTTTTAATTGATCCCTGCCAACACGGCATGCTGCCAAAAGACGTTGGTCGCGTGACAGTCTCTATTGAGTGACGAACCAGACCTGATCGTTTTTAATTTTGAAATACTTTTAAACAAGGCATTATAGCGTTTGCCGTTTGAGCGTTATGATGACGTAGCGCACGAGGTAACATATAAGCAAAATCTGTTTACACTAATCGTGAAGAAAAATAAAAAGATTCAGATTCTTGAAGCCCTTATCATAAAATCAAGAAACCGAAAACTAAATAACATCTTGTTCAGTTTGAGAACTTGAATTTTAAATATATTTAACAACTGAGATACATTTAGCTCAGTGAAGAATTCAGCTTGTATGATGCCTTCGAAGAGCCAACAATTAGATAAGGAGAAACATTGTATTAAAGACGACGGAATATCCGAGAAACGAATTTAAGGGAGATTACTGATCATTATCTGCCGAAGTCGGTTGAAGCTGAATTCCGTGATAAACGGATTTTCAGAAAGATATAATTGTGTGCTTGATCCAATTTAAAATGACGTAAAATACCGAGATTTTAATCCAGTTGAATTCGGGTGTACAGATAAGATATTTCGTCTTACACACTGGCTCTCCAGAAGTAACACTAACTTGATGAAAACGGCAAATTTGGCTTCAGTGAAACATGATCGAATTAAAGCCAGATTTACAATAACAAATGATATAATAGACACCTAATTACACCCATCTTCAATTTCAAATGCAAATTAACCAATGACCTTGTAGATTGTCGTTATATCGTGCTGGGTCCTTCATGGGGGTTACTTCGTGATGCACATATCCTCTCCAAGCAACGTGCAACAGGTTGAACTGGGTTACATGGTACCAGCAGTAGGGAGGAATCCCTGACCTGACCTATCGGGCCAAGGAAACTAGTGCAAAGTGAACACAAACTATACCGACTGACATTTGAACTCGGTTCACTGATTACATTTTACGGGTTGTTAGACCAACTCCGCGCCTCCTTCGTTCCATATAGATAGCACCAAATCAAGAATTGTCGTGAATGTGACACTTTATGGGTTCAAACCTAATATAACAGTAGAACAGCCAGGTTTACAATAACAAATGATACAATATGATACACAGCTACTTAAATCCCTCTTGATAGCCACAAATTATGAATGGTCGTTAACCCAACACTTCATATGCGGGTGTAGAATACGCAGATTTACAGGGAAAAAAGGATGCAATACAGGTCTGGTTAGTTACTTAATAGAAACCGTCTCGTGACCAACACCTCTTGGCACCATGCAGTGTTGGGGATAATCAATTAAAGAATTGGGAAAAGAGGTGATCAATGAATACGTTACTTCTCTGTCCCTTTGGGGTGGGGGGCATAGATCACTAAAGAAATCGTGAATGTTGCCGGCCACAAACTAAGGGACCAATTTAACATGAAGTTGGATTGCAAATTGACCCCCCCCTCTATTTAGGGGGGATTTTAAAAAAAATATTAAAAAATAAGAAGAACCTTTTTTTTTCTAGACATAATACGGAGTAAATATTTAAATTCCCAGTACTCTAGATACATTAGTGCGGCCTGTACGCCTGATAGATACATAGATAGTCAGCCAGCAAGCCAGACCAACTTAAAAACTGAAGAAACCTAGGTTGACAGTTTCGGTAACAGTTTTGGTTGACGGTTTCTAATCACAGACATTTTGATGGCACCAAATCAGCAAACAGAATGGAAGCAACATTAGACACATCCTAAAAAAGTATGTCATTTGAACTACTTTACGTTATTGCAAAATGTTTGCATTTAACAGAAATATTTACAAGCCAGAGACATTTAATTAGACGAAATAATTAGAAAAAACGTAATCAATTTCAATTATTAACCATTATATTGACTTTATCTCCTCACTTGCAACTGATAAACAAAGACTCGCTTATGGGTATAGCTCTGTGGGAGAGGACTGGGATGTGGGTCGCGAGTTCTCTGGTGTTCATTGTAATGAGCTGCGAATTAGCACAATTAAGAGTGATTCGTAAAATCAAATCAGCAAACCGTGTTTGTGTTCTGGAGTGTATTAGAAACCGTCAGCCAAAACTGTCAATGATAGTTTTCTTCAGTTTTTAATTTGGTCCGGCTGGCTGGCTAGCTGGTGGCTGGCTGGCTGGTTATGTATGTATCACGCGTATAGGCCGCACCAATGGAGCTAGATGGATGACAATTTAAACATTCACTCCTTATTATGTCTACGAAAGATTTCAGGAAATCCGCCCCCTCCTAAATAGGTTTTTAGTGGGTGGTTCAATTAGCAATGTAAGTTTATGCTAAATTTATTTCCGTAGTTTGTGTCCGGCAGCATTCCCACTTGTTTTTTGAAAATTCAGATTCTTTTAATGATCACTGCCCCCAAAATGCGAGAGAAGTAACTTATTCATCGATCACCTCTTTTTCCAATTTCTTAAGTGATCACCCCCAACAGGGCATTCTGTCGACAGACATTGGTCACGTGACGATTTCTATTGAGTGACCAACCAGACCTGTCAGTTTATGTATTAAGTTTTTCAGAAAGTAATGTCTGTTTTAGAGACGGAATGAAACCCGTTCAAATGTAGCAAAAGTTGAATTTATTTGTCAGGAATACAATCATCATTTCAAGAGTCATTTGGACTTTAAAAAAATTGTTTTTGTTGATACCACAATGTTTTGGCCGAGCCATTCTACAGCCTTCTTCCGGTGTATAACCTATGTGGAAGGTACCATCTATAATTTTGAAGAGAGTCATTATCTTTTCAAGCGATATTCGGACTATTGAACTAATCCTTTATATTGCTTTTGTTGTTACCTCATGGTTTCGGCCGATCCATTCTAGAGCCCTTTTCAGGTATACAATCCGTTAAAGTAAGCAGTGTGAAGTAGAAATAAAGAAGTAGCTCACGATATGACATCCCATATCACGGAAGCTCGTCTTACATGGACGACGCCTTCAACAATTCGGCCATGGAAGGCTATTGCCAGACAAGACACATATCTTTAGTTATACTGCCATCTACCCACTACAAATCTTCGCACCATATTGCTTTGTTTTTACTACTTGGTAATAGCTTAAACCTTTTTTAATTCTGAGATATATTTAGTATATTGCCTATAACTTCGAAAAGAGTCATTAACATTCCAAATCCTGTTGGGACAATTGAACTCCACGTGTTGTCGATGTTGTTACCACAATGCGTCAACTATGGAGCTGAAACATGGAACCTCACCAAAATATCGGCTCTTAAACTAAGAACCCTGTCACGCGCACAAGAGAGGATCATGCTTAACATCACATTGGGAGACCACAAGACAGCACGGTATATTAGAGAAAAACAGAAGTCAAAGATATAGAATCTATTTAAAAACTCAAATGGCAATGGGCACGGCCTGGTGTCAGACAACCGCTGGACATCACGACTCACAGTGTGGATCCCCAGAGATCATATGCAAAATTGTGGCCGGCAGAAAATAAGATGGCGTGACGATCTAGGAGATATTGGCGCCGCAACGCCCACGATAAAGAGATCTTGCGAAACTTTGGGGAAGGTCTATGTCCAACGACGGACGTTAAAAGGCTGCTGATGCTGCTGCTGATGATGATGATTCATTCTTCGTCATGTGTATAATTCGTAAAAACGAATATGGAGACAATACCAGTTTTAGCTATAGTAGAACTATATCAATATTTAACATAATTAGACTTTTGTAGGACATTTGGTTATATGTAAGGTTTCCCATACCCCACACAAACACAATGACTTCTTCTGACGATTTTCTCACTCCCATGACAGCTGTGTCTACAAAAAAGACATTAAAGTATCTAAATCTAATTGCATCAACACACAAGACGCAACTACGTTCATAAAAATGTTAATTTTAAAATTTGAAGGTTTTTTTTTAAATTTTGAAGTTTTAGAATTTTTATATTTATAACGTCTAGAACACTTTGCCAATATTTTTCAATATTTATCATTTTCATAGTCATTGTAAATCTAATTACATTTTTAAAATTTTCATTTCTAGTTTGATCCTGATTATGCCTATGCCTTTCATCGAAAATGAATAACGCGGAGAGGAAGATTTTCGACAAGTTTCTACCCATTAAGTTGATGTTTTATGTCAAACTCAAGTTCAAGTTCAAGTTGATTTTGTTTTCCCGCGTAACAAGAACAACAAGGACAAGAACAAGACTGGCTGCTGCAGGGTCAAACTCCACTCCAACTTCTATTCCAACTGAAGATGATTACTTCAACTTTTGTACTGTATATATATTAAATATGATAAATTTTCCTCAACATCTAAGACTTGTCAATTTAGCCCAGTTAGTGAGACATCAACCTAGCAATCACTAGGCCGTAAGTTCAAATCACGGTAGTGGAACCGGGATTTTGCATATTGGTTTATACCCCAAATTTGGTGAGGATTGTTGTTCTTGTTTGTCTACCTGTCACGTTAAACCAAACCGATATATAAAATTAACATTTCCCAACCGTGATTTGAAATCACGACCAAGTGATTGATATGCAGCTGTCTTGCCAAACTGACAAGTCTCATATATCTGCGAATCTATTTATTCTCTATACAATACAAAAGTTGCAATAATCATCTTCAGTTGAAATAGAAGTAGGAATGTGTTTGACCGTGCAGCAGCCGGGCTTATCATTTTTAGGAGAGCAAGATTTTCGACAAGTTTCGAACATAATTTCAACAACCAGTATTTACCCATAAAGTTGATGTTTTCTTTCCTCTATGTTGTTAGGCAATTGCAAAATAAAATTTAAAACAGTCCAAGTTGAACAGAGAAAACCTGCAAGGCAGAGGAGAAGGAATATGTTTCGCTAGGGACATTGCCTTTTGTGACGTTCTTGAAAATGAAGGATAGTTTCAGGCACACCTTGATTATTGCGGTTAATTCGCTCCAAAGATTCCTGTTCTGTTCATAACCGCACTGTTCAAGGTCTTATTATAATTTAATGTATTTTTCAGATTATATTTCGTTACATTAATTTGTATAGCAATACCATAACCGTACTACATGAAAACCCAAACTAATAAAATCCGCACAAATAAAAACCGCACTATTCAAGCTATTCCTGGCGCAAGGTCACTGTAAAGGGCATTCAGTGAGGATCAAAGTCACTTCACTAGCTAGATGGTCTGCAAGAAGGACTTGTTAACCATCATACTACAATATGAGTTATTAGTTATTTACTAAGCTTAGTCTGGCACAAGGCAACAATATTGGGGCACCCACCGATGATATAATTCACATACATCAGCAAATTAGCTTGCAAGATGAACTTGCTAAACATCACACAACAGCAAGAGCTTTCAGTTATTTACTCATTTATCTCAGTTTGATGTATCTCAGTTTAGCACAAGGCCACAATATTGGAGTACTCAGTGAGGTTCGAACTAGCAAATTAGCCTGCAAGATGAACATGCTAAACATCACACTACGGCAAGAGCTTTCATTTATTTTCTAATTTATCTCAGTCTGGCACAAGGCCACAATATTGAGGCACTCAGTGAGGTTCGAACTCACACACACACTAGCAAATTAGTCTGCAAGATGAACTTGCTAAACATCACACTACGGTAATCTGTCATAGTTATTTACTAAGTTTAGTTGAATTCCACACAAAGACACAGCATCTCTAGAGAGGGCCAAACTCACTATGCAAGCTAACTGATCTACAAGGATGCTATAGGATGAAAGATAATAGAGTTTTTATCAAGCCTATATAAATTGCAATCCACTATTTAAATCTGCTGATAATTTGATATTGTTAATTTTTGTTATGAATTAATTACACGTTTTTTCACAATTTCTACAATGATAAAGCCACACTGATGAATTTTCTACGGCTACTACAAAGTATCAGTTATATTGTCAACTGCCAGTACTTTCGTGTGTGTGTAAAATGTACGGTTACCAAAATCATAAATATCGACCAATGACACAGAAAATGCAACCAGTGGAAAAAAATACAGATTGGAGCCGAAAATCTTGGAATCATGGAAAAACGGACGGTGGTTGATATAATTTTCGTTGATAAGATCGAATATTCAGATTAGAGCAACCACTCATGAGATTGATCTGTTGTGAAGGCGATGGAGGGTTGGGGAAGGAGACACGAATCATGTGCTGGTTGGACGACACGAAAAAAGAAAGGAATATAACTAGAATTAGGAAAGAAATAAAACTGGCAAAATGAAAAAGAGGACCCGAATTTGGAAACGTATGGGAAAAGCTACACGAAGAAAACATTTCTTTTAAATAGATGAAAAATAAAGTGCAAAAATGAACAAAACAAATGATGAATCCTTCATTTTTTTCTTTTGGATTGATATCTGCATGTCAATGAAAGCACAAATGAAAGACTGAGTGGATTTTAATGGAGATTTTACTGGTCGGAGAATATGAAAGAAAAAGAAAACTAGCATGAGCCAGGCGAATTCGAAATCAGTTTCGATTGATTCCTTATTAAATAAAAATAAAAAAGGTGGCTTGCTGCCTTGAAACAGACCAAGTCAATTTTGGTTTCCGTTTTGTTAAAGCAAAAACGCAAAAAAGCAGAGAGTCGTTACAGATTTTTAATATCGTCCTCAGATCACGAAAAATAAAATCGGTAAAACTCGTACTGCTGACAGTTGCAGTTTGCGGTTCGAATCCATACGTTTCCAAGTAGGGCACATGGTCAAAGTTGTGGAGCACTGTTTGAGGAGCATCTATTTTAATTTACATCTTTTAATTGTACACGAGTAGTATTAGATGTAATAGTGTTATAATTGCTTAGATGAAGCACTGTCTTTGGTATTTCATTCATCTTATTTGTGTTGCTTTCATCACAACTTCCAGATCGTCATTCTACGATCGCTAGGTAAGCCACACAGATCAGAAAAGAAGATTGCACAATACATAGTGTTGAAAGAATAATTGCAGCAGCCAAAGACTGAAATAGAACAGGAAGACTAGAGAACCAGGAAATACTAAAACAAGAATCCAAAAATAGGAAGAAAAACAACTATACGGGCACTTCAGGATACAAACTCTAGGCAACGCAGATGGATCGACATGGACATGGTTATGAAGAGGAAACCTGAGGAGAGAAACCGATTCGCTCCTAAAAGCGGCACAGAACAACACAATAAGAAGCAACTATATATATAAATGCTAAACAAGACAAGACACAGGAGGACAGCAATTGTAGACTAAGCGGAGATAAAGATAAAACAATCAACCTCATAGTAAGCGAATGCGGCAAATTAGCACAGAAAGGACTACAAGAATGAGGCATGACTGGGTGATGACTGGGAACTTTGAAAGCAACTGGATTTCGACCGATGGTATATGCACAGACAAGAATCTGTCCTTGAGAGCGAAACTTCAAATCCTCTGAGTCTTTTAGATTGAAACGAATCACCCAATCTTTGCCATAAGACGTGTCAGATAGTAGACTTTGTTGTTCCGGCAGACCACATGGTGAGGCAGAAGGAAAGTGACAAGCTAGATGAGTATCTAAACCTTTCCAGAGAATTGAAGAAAATATAGAACACATAGGTGACAGAAGTGCCAATATTGGCCGAAGCCCTGGGAACAGTTCCGAAGGACCTAGCAAAGGCTGGGGGAACTGGGAATCCGTGGAAGAGCCGAGACCATCCAAACAGCACTGTGGGAGTCAGCTAGAATACTGAAGAGAGTCCAGAAGTATTGGGCAGACTTGCTGTCACTTGATCTCTAGTGGAAGTCACCAGTCATTACTGGCGTGGAAACCCAATGGGTACAAAATAAGGATAATAACAGTTTCAGAAACTCAGGTTATCGAATACGACAGACACCTAAATGAGGCAGGAGGGTACGATGGCCGAAACGTTGTCACTATAACAACCAAGATGAGGTCACCCATTCAAATCAACCAGTGTATAATAATGAAGGAAGTATCCCAAATAATAAATAGAATAGTGTACAAAACTCTTCTCCCGACATATATTCACAGATTGATGCACCCATCCATCAAACTACTAATTGTAAAATAAAATAAATGGTCAAGCCGATGAGTTTAAAACTTATATAAAGGAAATGAACCAATAACCTTTGAGTTAAGAATAATGATAAATTTGAAAGGTCAAAGAGGGCGAATACGAGATTTACAAGCTGTTGGGGGGAAATGCCAAGAGGTCATAAACGAAACAACTAATTTTAAACCTTCACCCACAAAAATGAAAAAAATGAAGAAAAAAAAAGAAAGAAAAAAAATGACTTATTTTGTATACATATAATTACAAAATGACCTAATCAAATGGACATTTTTTTCTTTGATTACAAAAAAATAAGGTCCATTTAAATAAGAGTAATTAATTGTTTGATGTCTCCAAGGTAATGTATTCTGAGAAACTACAACAAAAATACGTCAGACTGCGCACTTATCGTTTCACCGTGTGTGTCGATCCGGATTTTGTTCCTTCGAGATTTCACGGACTGGTTTGAAACCAAACTCTGAGCTTGATATAATCTTGGCTTTGGCCACGATTCCAGAATAATCAGTTTCAGATGTCAATCATCTTCGAAATTGAGGAGGAAATGTTTTTTTGTTTTTTCTCCCCCAAGACGTTTGAACCGTGTTTTTCACGAGGCTCGTTCTATAAAAATCACTCTGCTTTCTTCTGTTACGTTCGTCTATGAACACAAAGTGGGCGATTTTAATTGTAATCGGCCCCCGCCAGCCAATACTGATAATAGACATAGCAGCCATTTTGATGCCACTGCCTTGTCAGGTAAGGTAACATTTAGAAGAGTTGATTGACGAGGTACTAACTAACTGTTTTCTCTCTGTTAACATCATGAATCAGTGGCAAGTCCCTGCTCTAGATAACTGACAATGACACATCTCGAGGGGAATGGAATGTATGTCTTTTCCAAGGGCGTAAGCGTATAAGTGATATGAACAGAACAGTCTGGGCCAATAACCATTATGTCACCCTGCAATTATTGTGTATATGACATTAGCATAAACGTTCTTTTAAGTCTCGTAAGTTTTTATCTGCACAAGAAATGATGATGTGATGCTACATGTGATACACATTGAATTAAAATGCTAATCTTAATTATAAAAATGGCCAACCACTAAACTGTTGTGGTTAGAAAAATACATATGCTAGAAAAGCTAATTTGAATAAAAGATAAATGATTTTCATGAAGTCCATGTTGTCTGATGCGGAAACAGAATTCTGCTTTTTGAAAAGAATTCACATGTCTAATTATCCGATCGAATTCACTACAGTAATGATTTGCGAGACACGCGTGTAAACCAATGTCCTACGACGCGGCGCCCCCAACAAACAATCAAATTTACCATATATTTTTGAATATAAGTCGACCGTGAGAATAAGAAAATCAGTAGACACGAATATAAGCCCAGTCCGTAATTTTGCCATCGCCATGAGAGATATCCCCTTCTTATGAATTCGCCGTTTATGGCCCTTGGTCAGTCATCTACGACATAACGATCGTTGTTTTCGCGTGGTAAAAGGGAAATTCTCATCAGTGATGACGAACAAAGTATTGGTAGATTTGATTAGACAATGTGGAAAAGAAAGATTGAGAAAAGCGTGTTACGTTTCAAACATATTATTATCATGAAGATAAATCTTTACGCATTTCGTCGTTGTGAACGACTTGAAATTTGAACATAGCAGAGACGTGTCCCATCCATGCTGGGTAGTAGAAATGAAATGAAATGAAGGGTGTTTTGTATGCTTGGGTGACCTAGTTTGTTCGGTTGGTAGTTACTTATGTGGCTGTGTGCTGGTGTGGTTGTGGTGGGTGGGGGTAGGGAGCGGGCTGTTTAGATAGATTCACGAATTCCCCTGGGAAAGTCATAAATCCACTACCCAGTCCTCAGCTATCAGCAGGGCAGTTGGAGCCCTTCAGCCTAGTAAGGCAGTCAATCTTGGGCGTCGAGCTAGCACCCTGACCCCGTAGAAATCCACAATTGCTACTACTGCTAGAATGTGCTGTGTCCTTATTTATCTAGGCATCAGAGAGAATAGAATGTTTGATGGGTTTAGCATGCTTACTCTAGTCGCTATTTTGGAAAATAATTAGGTCAATGTTATAAAATGTTATATACCTATATGGACCTTTGTACAGTTATCTTGAAATGCATCAATATTTACTTTTTCACCTATCTATGCAAGCTTGAATTTGCCTGTCATTGGTAGTGACAAACACTATTGGTGTAACATGTCTATAAAGTCTGCTCATCACTTTATGGTCAGATTTGTGGCATAGCCCTGCATTGAAATATAATAAGTGATATATTATTCCATTTAAACATGTATTTTGGTTCAATTCTGTTTTGCTGTAGTGTTACAGAGGCAGGGATAAGTGACACACATGAATGAAGTGCCTGAATATGGCGGCTATTTTGAATGTATAATGAGGTCACAAGACCATTATATTTGTATAATTTTGACAAAAATTAAGTAATATCTTATAACCTTCAAAATGATATATGCCTTCTCAGGGTTTCTTAGAAAACGAGAAAGATTAAGTCCACCCATTATGTCATTGCCGCCCTTGCTTTGTAACCCTTAAAAACCAGGCCTGAATGAGTTAATAAGTCCTACTTGTGACATTACAGATCATATGAGCAGCTAATTATTTGTAATAGTGATAATACAAATCGATCTGTTAGAAGGAAGTTTTAATGGGTTTGGGGATCAGAAAGAGGATGTGGCAATGGCGATAAGACCTATAATAGTTGTTTAAAAAGTTAAAATTGAATTAATCTGTTTGAAAAGTAGTTTTCTTTTCTCTTATCAAGTCTTTTTTAAATTATTAACAAATCTTTGACTCGAAAAATGTCGCAACTATTATTCCTTTCACAGATTTGCTTCGGAAGGAAAAAAGGGCATATTCAAAACAATTTTTAAAAAAATCTTACAAATTCTAAATCTTTTGTGTTGAAAGTTAAAACACTCTCATACACAGGTAAAAAGAAATGCGTGATTCGTCTATCAACTTATTTATTCATTCAGTCGTTCTCTGGCCACCATGGCGCTGTTTTTGTCAACCGACCTCCAATCCTATTCAAAGCTCTGAGAGAAAAAAAATTAAAAACTAGGATTTTCTTTTGAATGAGAGATAAGAATATTTGGACAGAAATGCTAAATAAATCGTGTTATTTTACATTATGTTTTAAATTGTTTTCTGTTGTATATCTTTTTTAATACCTGCAGATTAAAGAAATGAAATAAAACAAATGGAATTTGAAGATAAAGAGAAAACAAAAGTCCCGTTTTAAAGCGGAATCCCATATAACAAAAAAACTTGAATATTGTGTTTCTATTTTAATTTGACCGTTTTCATCAAGTGGGATTATTGTTATCAATTGTACTCATTGAGTTTTCACACCAGCGCTAACCGGTGGATTACACTGGAGATCAAGTGACTATAAGTCTCTTAATACCACAGTACACTCCTCAATATTGCAGCTGTTTTCAGTAATGCTGTCGTCTGGATGTTCTCGATTCTACCTCGAATTTTCAGTTCTTCCAGCCTTTTCGTTAGGCCTTTCGGGATCATTCCCAGCACTCCAACAATGATTAGTACCACTGTCACCTTCATGTTCCATAATTTGTTCAGTTCTCTGGTGAGGTCTAGATACTTGTTCAGCTCATCGTGTTTTTTTTAGATTTTACTCTGTGGTCACTGCAACAGCGGAAGCCACTGTCTAACATGTTTTCCCCCTTTTTACTATTATTATTAACATAGTAATGACGGGGTTACTTACGTATGGATTGGCACTTCTCCCTAGGATCAGAGTATCAGTACGCTCTACCTAGAATCAAACCGTTGTTCCCTGATCCACTGTCTAGGATCAGATATCTTTCACATATCAGCATTTTAATAGGTTTGATTTGAGTCTTTCACAGATCAGCATTTTAATAGGTTTGATTTGAGTCTTTCATAGATGAGCATTTTCATAGGTTTGATTTGAACCTCGAAGAAACCTGCATCTAACTCAGCCGAGTTGATATTTGTGCATATTTAGTGCCGATCCTCATTTTATAGGACGTAGGGAAATCTATTAATTTACCTGTGCACTCAGCAGCTACTTGAGTATACGGTATCCCTTCGGTAGACTCGCATCCTGCCAAGGGGGTGGTCATAAAATCTTGTAAGAATAAAGTTCTGGTCTCGACCAGACTTGAAACTGACGCATGGAAAGGGTAACCGGAATTGCGTCACCGGTCGTTCATATTCCAATGTTAAGAGACAGACGCTCTACTTTATTTTGGCCTAACTTTTTGGTTAACGACACAGAAAATGGAATCAGCGAACCGAGTTCAAATTCCGGCTGTTTGTGATCACTTCGCACTAATTCCATTGGGAAAGGCATGAAACCACTAAAATAGTAGGGCAGATGGAGCCCTTCAGACCTGTAAGGCAGTCCATCTAAATCCATCTACGCCGATGGAGAAAAAAGACAACCATCTCAGCCCCCGAGATCATATACGAAATTGTGTCCGGCAAATGATAAGATTGCGTGATGATTTAAATAAGGTCAGAAAATATTGGCCCCGTGACGCTCAGGAGCGAGAAAACATTTTTGTTTGCTAAATAACTGTAAATAAAAAGTTAAAAGCCCCCAACACAAAATAACCTTTGCCCTAACTGACTAACCCTAACCCTAACCCTAAACCTAGGTTATTATCTCAGTAAGATAATAAAAGTGGGTTGCAGAACCTTTTTTCATTAGCAAACAACAATACGGTGAGTTATAATAGCTATAATCATCTAGTTTGGTCGGGACTAACAAAAAAGAGCCGATGCAAGATCGACTTATGCACAAATGCATACAGTAGTCTGACAATTTTGTGTTTCAGGTTTTCAAAGTTTGAACATCACTATTACAAAAAGAAATGCTTCAAATGGGTCCTATGTGTCTCGCAATAACACACTTGAAATTCCATATTTTAAATGTGGAGGGCAAAGCTAAAAGAAAAGGCTCGATAGTTATTTCTACGTGCAACTAAATTAACCAATGAAGACATTTAGAAATGAATCAATTAAAGGATTAATTAATTGAGAACCGGAAGTCTAATCATTGTTTTTATGGTAAATTAAGGTTGACAACTGTGCTATGTAGACATGAATATTCATAAGAAGGTTGGAGGAAATTAGATTAATGCATACGTGTATGTATATATAAAGACATTTGGGAACCTATGTCTGCTCGGCGCCGGTGTGAACGACTGCTAAACGATCGGCTTAAATCGTAAATGGAAATAAAGAAACAAGCGCCGTGTAGGCAACCTAATACGCAGGCTCTGCTCTTCCCAATGAGCTAACCA
>VCCN01005562.1:7540730-7551178 GCA_006491835.1 Architeuthis dux
AGGAATGTAAAGTTTATTTTCTCGTAGATGCGGAAGCGTTGAACATGGAACACCGGTCGAAGCGAGAAACTTAACGCCAAAGAGAACTGCTAATCGTTTTCCATTTCAAGTTGTTCTAATAAATCCGAATCAATTTCTACTTAAGACATTAATCGATAGGAGAAATGAACTGGAGAAGGAAGGATGCAATGAAAGAAGAGGGAAGAGAAGAACAAGAACATCTCATACTGTCTATAGTTTTGAGACGGGTCATTAACATTCAAATAGT
This sequence comes from Architeuthis dux, assembly GCA_006491835.1. Taxonomy (NCBI): domain Eukaryota; kingdom Metazoa; phylum Mollusca; class Cephalopoda; order Oegopsida; family Architeuthidae; genus Architeuthis; species Architeuthis dux. Next base: position 7,540,999 of record VCCN01005562.1, read on the forward strand.
TCATTGGGGCAATTGAACTCCTTCTTGTTTACGTTGTTAACACGACGCTTCGGTCTATCCATTCCACAGCTATCTTCGGGTGTATTATCCGAATGTAATGGCAGTTATTCCTCCCAATAACATCCTACGTTAAACGCGTTGCTACTATTGGAGAAATGCTTTCCTGTTTACGGCCATTACATTCGAATAGTACATCCGAAGAAGGCCGTAGAATGGATCGACCCAAACGTCGTGTTAACACCATGAACAACATGAAGGAGTTCAATCATCCGAAAAACTCTTTGAAAGAACATCTCATGTTATGAAGAAAGATGGTGTGGGATACATTTGAAAGAGAAGAGAAGACAGAGCAAAGGAAATCAGGAGGGAAAAGAAATTAGACAAGCCTGGCTGCTCCAGAGTCAAACTCTGATCCTACTTTTACTTCCTTGCGTAATTCTACTATAAACTTTTGAGGTATGTAAGACATGTAAGTTTAGCGCAGAAGGAAAAGAAGAAATCAGCAAGAAGAAAAAAATCAGGAAGAAGAAATCTTAAAGAAGACATCAGAAGTAAAAAGGTAAAGAAACCAAGAAGAAAAAAGAATAATCAAGAAGAAAGAGAAAAAAGAAGAAAAACCAAGAAGAAGAAATCAGAAGTAAAAAGGTAAAGAAACCAAGAAGAAAAAAGAATAATCAGCAAATTAGGAAGAAGAAAGAGAAAAAAGAAGAAAAACCAAGAAGAAGAAATCAGAAGTAAAAAGATAAAGAAACCAAGAAGAAAAAAGAATAATCGGGAAATTAGGAAGAAGAAAGAGAAAAAAGAAGAAAAACCAAGAAGAAGAAATCAGAAGTAAAAAGGTAAAGAAACCAAGAAGAAAAAAGAATAATCAGCAAATTAGGAAGAAGAAAGAGAAAAAAGAAGAAAAACCAAGAAGAAGAAATCAGAAGTAAAAACGTTAAATTAAAGGATCAGGAAGACGAAGACACTTTATTCAAAGCATCCACTTATTAGACCTGTTGGTTTCGCAATTTACCGATTGTGTGCTATGTCATATCACAGTGTGTTCAGAAACGTGTTAGACTTTGTTCAGAACCTATGAAAAGAACCTTTAGTTCTTATTGATCAGCCCAAATGTTTGCCTTCACTCGTATTGGCTTATGTCAGTTGGCATCACAATACATTGAGTGATGTCTGTGAAGTAGTCTTTGAAGTTGGCATTAACTAAGACTGATTAGAGGGTTGAGATTAGACACACACAGTTCTATATTTAAGTTCCATCTCTACATTTGCTGAAGCCGTATATTTTGAAGCCTATCTTTTTGTAGCTTTGAAGGTTGGAAGTTCGATCAGAATTACAAGGCGGTCAATTTGTGCAGTCAAGTGGTGATCGATAGATTTAAAGGATTAGCAATACTATAAAGTAAGGATTTGGTTTTAACGAAGATAATCGAATGCTCTAATTGGAAATTGATATATTCGATCTGTTGCTTTCGTATCAGTTCATTTACAGTCAGTTAACTTGATCTGAAAAAAATGATCAGTATGGTTTGCAGCTATTTGTATGAAAGCCGTCCAATAGGTTATCTGAAGGAGAGTGGTTCCTAAGATTCGATTACCTGATTCTTTCAACCTAGAACCTAGAGAGAGCCTAGTCTACCCTACTATTTACCCAGAGCTTGTTGGGGGTAATCAATGCCAGAAAAGTCCAGTCTGTCCAGCTATTTTACCCATAGCTGGGGGTTAGGGTGGAATCATACCTTTCCTCAAGGGCACTAGTATGGAGTGAACACCAACTTCCTCAGCCTGAATTTGAACTCGGTTCGCCGATTCTATTTCCTGTACGGTTGGGCCACCTGCACCTTCTACTTTTGATTAAATTCGGCAGATTTTTAACTTCGACCAGAAGATTTATGCTTGGTTTTAAATCATCAGGTTTGCTTTTTTGTTTAGAATTATTTCTATTCATTTTAACGGACTAAATCTCAACTTCGTCGTGTAGTAATTCAACACACACACACACACACACACACACGCGGGTGTATTGAATAAATCTTGTTGTTGACTTTAGTTATATATATATATAAGTATAAAATTCACGCACGCACACGCGGCAGGGCGGGTGTGTGTGTGTGTGAATTTTATACTTATATATATAACTAAAGTCAACAATAGTGGAACATTTTTAGTAAGTTTTTTTCGTCTTAATTTTTCTTTTATCACAACTGTTTGAGTCAAATACGCTCGAGTCGTTAACGTAAGAAATGGAATAAGGACGGTGCTTCCGACGAGACTTGAAAATTAATCCTATATCCCCGGAATCCATGGACGAAGCCTTAACAAATCGTATGCGGAACCCTGTGGCTCGACAGGGCACACATCAATATTCATATTGCCACCTCTCTACTCAAAACCCTCACGCCATATCGTTTTCATTTTTACTTCAAACTTAAAGATATGGGATGCGAGTTCAAGCCTCATCGGAAGCTACTTCGTTATTCCTACTCGATGCTGTTTACTTTAAGGGTTGGATGGTATTCGACACAGAAATTTATGGCAAAAAGCAACGTAACTACCTACCGACGGGTGTTGAACGCCTAATACACTTTTTCAAAATACATTTACTCTGCCGTCACAAGATACCTTCCGACCCTCAAATCCATTAATTAGTCTAAGCAATGTTTGTTTTATTTTGGATCTTCATTCTCAGATTAAGACGAAGATGATAGTCCGATAAATCATTGAATAGTCCCGGAGATTATTACCGAAAAGTAATCCCCGTATTTATTTGAATGACAATATAGAAGAGACCACTTAATGTCGGTCTGCGGCCTCGTGTAGAGCCAATTCGATCTTTCCATTCAGTTTCTTAATTATAGATTTGTTTTCTTGTCTATTTGATATCACCGAGAATTGGTTAGAAATTGCTCATTGTCCATTGGTGATTTACTGTCAATCGGTAAGTACACCGTGGACGATTCAAGTTTGGTTGAAGGCCACATTTCTAGAGAGATAGGTAAGGACCGATCTCTCAGTAAAAGGCAATAAGGCCACATGTCTAGAGAGATAGGTAAGGACCGATCTCTCAGTAAACGGCAATAAGGCCACATTTCTAGAGAGATAGGTAAGGACCGGTCTCTCGGTAAACGGTATAAGGCCACATTTCTAGAGAGAGAGGCAAGGACCGATCTCTCAGTAAAAGGCAATGCCACATTTCTAGAGAGATAGGTAAGGACCGATCTCTCAGTAAACGGCAATAAGGCCACATTTCTAGAGAGATAGGTAAGGACCGATCTCTCAGTAAAAGGCAATAAATCGGTGTGTAGTGGTCTAGTGGTTATCAGCAAGGAAAACAGAATTGGGGAACCGGGTTACCTCTATGTTAAATTTACATTAATGCCTCCGGGGAAAGACATGAATCTACTTTTCCCTGTGATTTGCATTATCACCGAATATTTTGACAAAATGTCTCGTCACTTGCATGCCATGATTGTTGACAGAGAAGAGAATGGGTGAGTGAGTACTTGGTCAAACCACCTTCCTAAAACTACATTACCTGCCCAGGGAATATCAGCAAAATGCTGTTACACCCATAGTTAGCCCTGACAAGGAACAATAGGAAAAGAGTAACTAAGGTGACAACTTTCGGAGGTCCGTATGAACTTTACCAGCACTTTTGGTCATGTCTGGCTCACTGGAAGTCGAGAGTTCAATTCCTGGGTCAGGGAGCACTGAAATATACACCGACTCAGTGGAGAGGCAAATCGACATCCTAAGGAATAATTAAGTGTTTCGAGTTTTGAAATTCCCTAGGAAGAAAAGAAAAGACGGGGAAACCTATCCGAATGAATCAATGTATAATAGCCAGTTGATCATATTGAGAATATTTATTCACAAACCGCGTCAGGCCGATTAACAATCATTCTATTGGTTACTTGAGCTGGGGATAAATGCTTCTGTGTACAGCAAATGAGAGCTTGCAATGTTCTGTCGGATGATTCATCGTTAGATCAGTTGATTCGATATCTGTAGGATGTTCGCATTTTGGATCGAGGATTAGAAACATTTAGATACAATAATGGTAGACTGTATCTCTTTATCAGCGGCCAATTGATTCATTGTTAGTTACATCTCCATTTGGCGTATCCCGACACGTCGATTCGTAATCAGCAGATCCTCGGCCTGTCGATTTGCAATGATAATATTCGCATCTTATTCTGCGAATTTGTACCTCTTGATTACCGCAGCCCAGTTTATATATTTGATTAATGGGCAATAGTTTAGCAGTAAATCTATAGACTTGACTCAGTGGTAAAGCACTAGGTTATATTCTATAAAGTTCGCCTTCTTGTTCATATGACTTGAAAACATACAAGGCACTAATCATCTACAGTAAAGGAAACAGATTTGTAACTCTGAAATTAGGGAAGGTGCTATTGTTGTTTTATGATGACACCGAATTCAGATAGGGGTGTCAAAAAGGAATGGTGTTTGGGAGAAACTGGTATAAAATTGTGTGAATGAGTTTGTGTTTCAAAAAGCTAGCTTAATATTCCCTACGAGGGACACCAGGCTCGTGGATCAAATAAATGGTTCCAGTCGACATTCTCGAAAGGTTCCCGAATACGACAGATATACGAAGAAAGTCGGGGGGGTTCAGCGGCTGAAACGCTGTGATGAAGACAACTAAGTTGAAGAAACTAGTCCGAAAGAATCAATTTATAATAATGACAATACCTTGTGTCGGAAAATCAGACAGAAAGAAGGCCAGAGGGTGAAGCGGCCAAAACATTGAGATAAAGACAAAGTAACTGATCTGGAAAATGTCAATGTATAATACAATTACTGAATCTCTTATCGGAAACATTTTGGACCGGTCATTTTTCGGGTTTCGGAATCCACTTACTTTTCTACTTCTCACTGCTACTCATAAGGGGATTCTGCTTCTCTTTTCTATCATTTTCATAGTCATCAAATTCAAAAGAATTATCAAATATAAACAGAATATCCGTGAGCAGCAGAGTCACGTCTGACTAGTAGGAGCACTGAGACACAACTGTGTGGCGTGGGTTGAGCCAAGGCCGTCTCGAAATAATAACTTTCACCATTCTCTACACGGACTGGTAGAGCGCAGTGGAAATTAAACGAGACGATTTTGGTTGAGTGTGGGTCGCATCGGGTCTTTGGTGTGCAGACGATAGCCATGGAAAATGTTCGGTTTTCGGAACTTTTTATTTTTCAGAATTTCGGATAAGAGATTGTGCATCCGGAGTAACAACATCTCATCTCCTGGCTGAAGGTAGGCTGGGGGGGGGGGTAGAGTGGCCGAATCGTTGTGATAATGACATCAAAGTGACGAGGAGACGGGTCCAAATGAATCAATGTATAAAAGAGACATTCAAAGGCTGTTATTGCGTTGTTTTGGTAATAATGACCTTGAATTACGCATATCTCGTTAAATGTCTCTCGAACAAAAACTAGTTGAGTTGTTTGTAAAAGAATTCCATTCTGTTCACCCTCGGAAAAGAAAACAAACACAAAAAAGAAAAATAGTTTCGACGTTTTCTATTTAAAGTAGAACCCGATGGTCTATGATTGTACAAAAGGTCTAACAGCTTTGTCTTTTACTGTTAAAACTGCCTAGGCAGGTAAGAAGGTTGTGTGAGAGTGATTCGCTCAAGTGCTCACTCGACCACCTTCTTTTCCGTCAGCCATCGTGGCATGCTAGTGACGAGACCTTTCTAGCGATAAGCTTACTAAATATAAAATAGGTTGGCTTCTTAGCCAGTCTCGAAGACTATTCGTTAGCGTCGTGAGTTCGATCTTTATTGGTATCCTATATGTTGTGTCTCTGCGCCAGAGTAAACTAAGCTTAATAAATATTTACTTTGTTCACTCTTTACCAGTTGGCCCTGTACCAGACAAGGCTAAATTTGGTAAGTTTTTACTGCTTTCATTTTTTTTATTGTACCATTAACAAAATGTAATATTATATTAGACAATATTTTAATTTTAACCAGTACATAAACCAGGTCAGATTAGTCACTAAATAGAAACCGTCATCTGACCAACGTCTTATGGCTGCATGCCATGTAGGGGGTGATCAATTAAAAAATGGGAATGAATAAGCTACTTCACTCGCCTTTTGCTGGATCATTAAAAAGTCCGATTTCTTTTAAAACAAGAGATCATTTTTTCTATACATAATAAGAAGTAAATGTTTAAATTTTCAGTCCTCTAGCTCCATTAGTGTGGCCTGTATGCGTGACACTTTTCTTGGTTTATTTTCCCTTATATTGTGCCTATAAGTTCAAGAAAATATGCATAATCGATAATATTATAAGCGAAATATATGCGCGTGATTCGCTTACATAGGACTCCAAGGAGAAGAGGACGAACGCGCTTGACTTAAATGGCACAAATGCACAGTTATGTTATCATAGGAAAAAGTGATATAAAAAGCAAGGGTGAGTAAGTTAATGTTTCGATGTTTATTAACAACATCATCAGAACAATCAGACAGAGAGTGACATTCTCTAGTAAAATCAGAATGATGATGCCCTGTCCGTGATTCGAGATAAACTCGAATACGATTCATCTTTTGTTGCACGTATCAATATTACGATATATATTAACATTAATATTTACATTTTGTGTGCAAACAATATACTTGCAATTGTTACCTAACATATATCGACATGAAAAGGGCATGGCTATTGGATCACCATTGTCTCCAGTGATAGCAAATATAAACTGGAATACTTTGAGAAAATGACTTTAAAATCGATACCATTGCGCCCATCCATCTGCCCGAAATACATTGACGACACCTTTATACTCTGTCCACCTAAGATGGGCAAGTACTGTTGTACCATGTGAACTCGATAACATCCTCAATACTGTTCAGTATAGAGAAGGAAACAAACAACGATCTGGCCTTCTTGGATGTAGTAAAACTCGTACAGAGCATGGGTTCAAGACATCCGTTTACCATAAGATGATGTTTACCGGACTGTATCTGAACTTCGATTCCAACTACCCATACATGGTATGAAGAAAGAGATCGAATCTTGCCTACAACACTAAGAAAAATGTTGGCACGTAGGAACGAGAGCTGATCAGCATAAAGGACAACCTTCAAAGATATAACTACCCTGCGAGTATAAAATCAGCGATCACAGGCAGCTGTACGAATTTGGAGGTGCCCAGTGAGGATCGAACTCACTAGACTATCAAAATGATTTGCGAGACAAACTGGCTAACCATCGCTCTGTGGTACCTTAGCTTATTAGCACTTTGAGAAGTACGACTGGAGCGCAGTTGTTCTACATAGAGTGATTGTTAGCGAACTAGCTTAATAAATATCCCTAATAAAGTGATTCTCTTTATATATGCACAGTAAGTTCGACAACTTCAACAACAAAGAGTGGAGTTAGGGTCAGTATTTACGACTGATCCGATCGTAACAGCTTATTATTCGGTCGTTGAATTCGTATCAGAACGAATAGATAGAAATCTTGAAGACACATTCAGACCTGAGATCCATTTAATCGTTTGACACGAGGTCAATTTATTCGCGGCTCAAATCGCACAAACTGATTAGATTAAACACTTGAGCTGTGAAATTGTCGCCATACAAAGGTTCCACTTGCTGTACGTTGGTGTTCCCGTGATGTTCATGCTTTATGAACTTGATAACTTGATTTACAGTGACAACGTATGCAATGAGGTGAATTGATTAGAAAATTCTTTGTTGATACTTTCTCGGGCAGTTCAATGAGCCTTCATTACGTTTGGAAGTTGATCAGTACATTTAAACTTGGCAGGCTCCTTAGATTCTAGTGTAATTTCGATCAACACGTTCAGTCTCAGTGAAGGCTAATTTAATAAAAGGGGTCACTTTTCAGGGGATTCGGAGCATCAAAATTGGAATTTGACATTGGGTCGGTGAAACAGGTTTATCAAATCGAGGGCTAATTTGATCACCAATCCATACAATCGTCGTTGATTAGCAGCAATTGAAATTACGACAGAATCCATCAATTCCATTTACAGATTCACTATCTATCGATCTATTTTATCGATTGATTCACGGTCAGTAAATTTTATATCATTCATGCCTGCAAGTTGATCCCGGATCAATTGGTTTAAAATTAGCTAATAAGTCTTTAAACTCGGAACTCGATCGTTCGATTCTCAGTTTGATTACCTGTTTTGGTTGATTTTAGTTGATAACATTGACATTCGGGGTTAAGAACATCAAACTTAGACACAATTTTAAAATTTGATGTGAATTCATGATGTTTCTAAGCCGAGTTTAGTCTGGCTCAAGTCCATTCCCCTTTTGGAGCGTATGATTAACAAGCTTGACTCGCAGACTGATCTGCAAGAAGGGAGTTTGATCCTCACTGCTTTCTCATTACTGTTATCATTTGCCAGACTAAGCTAATTTTTGTAAATGTTTATAACCACCTGGGGCTTATTTGGTCGACTACCTCAGCATTGTACCTGGCTAGCTTAGCTTATTAAATAACTACAACCATTCCATCTTGGACGTTTTTGTTCGTAGTGAGTTCGATCTACACTGGGTGCCCCACTATCGTGGTTTTGTGCTAGTTAAAGCTTTTTCTAAGAATATGAGACGTATACGAATTATAAGTCTTCTTGGTTGATTTAAGTGGAGGTCGATTTGAATGATTTGCTTCTTCAATGTAAAATTCTATTTTCAACAAGACGCCATTTTAATGGTGATTTTGGCCCGCATCCTCGCGGATATTTCCGAGTCTGTAATCTTTATCATTTCAGTCTTATTGCTTTTTCATTTTGCACAAAATGAATGCAGTCCCGAAAACATACTCGTAGATCATCAGCGGAAAAGTTTCAAAGATTGAATGCACTAGACAATTCTTTATCGTTTTGATCAAGGTGGTGGGATATTGAATTTTGGAAAAGAAATTGGAGATTGCCGGATGCGATATGCAGCTGGGGAGGGCTGAAGAGTCCACCGGTCGAAACTTAGCGATCTAAACTACGAAGGTGAGGACAGTACTCTGAATAAGTCATCGAATACTGACAATACTGCAACGATTTTATGGCGCCAGTCTTTCTATTCGGGAGGACCTTGAAAATTAGTATTTGAAATTCTGAGTTTATTTCTGGGCTCGAACACCGGATCTCGGTCGAGGTGAAAGAGAAAATAAGAAGGAAAGAGAAAAAAAAACAAAAAAACAAAGCGTTTGGCTGTTTACGTTTACCCATGATGATAATACTTTTGGTAAAGTATTTTTTACCTATTAGGGTACTTTCAATGATTAAAGGAATATAAGAGTACGTCTTTCATACACGACGCCTTTACAAATTAGGCTACCAAAGCTGTTATGATAAGGCAGGGTTATCATCTGTAGTCTTCCTCCTGTCGTCTATTTCTTCCACGGATCTTATACTTCGGGAGCACGTCTTTCATATGCGACGCCTTTACAAATCAGGCTCTCAAAGATGTTATGATGAGGCAGGGTATTCGTCTATAGTCTTTCTCCTGTCGTCTCTTTCTTCCACGCTTCCTAGTGGTAGTACCCATTTCCATTTTTTGAGATGAAGCATCCTCATTGTGACATATTTTTATTAGTTTTTTTAATGTTTTGTCAAGCTATTCAGGTATGGGATGGGATTTTGTTTGGTGATACTTCTTCCTTTAAAATTCCCGCAATTTAATTTAACGGCCGAAGAATGGATCGGCTGAAAACTTTGTAATAACGCGCAACAAAGTAAAAGAAGAAAACTAACTAAAAGTAATATTACAAACATGTGCAGTAATGCAAACTTAGTATCTCAAAACAACTTAAGAGTTGTATGTTGTAGTGTTGACTATAAGGTAGAAAGACTACGGATAGAAACCCTATTTGTGTGGCATACTGGTCGAAGGCATCGTCCATAAAAGACAGGCTATCGACAGATGGAACCAGAGTCCATATCGTTACTCCTTATTCCAAATTAATGGATTGACTAAAAAGTAACTAAGTAAATGAATAAAACTAGTAAAAATATGTGTAATCATGAAAATACTTCATCTCTGAATCTCAAAAATTGGATTACTATTACTACAAGGTAATCAATGATACAACGTGGAACAAGTCAGGAAAAAAAGAGACTGTGAAAAACGAGTTCCCGATAGGTGGAAAAAGTGATAAAAAGAAATAAAGTA
>VCCN01005562.1:7638406-7650890 GCA_006491835.1 Architeuthis dux
TAAATATCAAGGCCGGATTAATTGATAAAACAATTCAATTTAGGTTCGTGCTGATATAAGTATTACTCTTATTTGGCTCAATACACCAGGTAAATAAATGTTGGTAGAATTATGGCGCTGTTTTAAATTTATGAGTTCTGGCATTGGATCAATAAACAAACATGGGAACGACTTCTTTTCTGTTATCTTGCCGTGGTGAAGATATAAGAAAATAGTCACGCAATAGAAACCGTTGCATGACCAACGTCTTTTGCAGCATGCCGTGTTGGGGATGATGAGTTAAAAGATTGGAAAAAGGGGCCATCAATGAATAAGTTATTTATCTCGCCTTTTGTTGGGCAGTGATTACTGACAAAGTCTGAATTTTCAAAAAAACAAGCATGAACACAGCCAGACACAAAGTAAGGGACCAATTTAGCATAATTTACATTATTTTGAGGGTGAATTTAAAAAAAAAAATAAAAAAAATCTTTTTTCTAGACATAATAAAGAGTAAATGTTTAAATTTTCATCCCACTAGCTCCATTGGTGTGGCCTGTATGCTCGATACATACCAGCTAGCCATAAGAAAGTTTTGTTGACAGTTTAGGTTAATGGTTTCTAATTTATGTACAAGCGTATTTGCCTGATTTGCAAGTGGGTACACATGCCCTCTTTCGTATGTAATATATAGACAATACTTCAAAATGCATATTTCTGCTCCTCTTACTGATAAATAAATATAAATTGACACATACATGGATTTTTTCCAGATATCTCCGCTGGCCTGAGAAATATTTGGAACTGCGTACTGAACAGTCAGAGTTAGTGTCAATATTTTACTTGGCTGAACTGCCTCTTCCTGCACAAGAGCACAATTATAGGGTACTCAGTGAGGATAGAATTCACTAATGGTCAGTAAGAGTAGCTTGCTATCTTCATTATTAAGCCTGGTGACTGTAGGGTCAAACTCCACTCCTATGTTAAGGTTTTCAATACACTGAAACAGCTGTTTTAGAGCTACTAAGATTGAAAACTACTTCTATTCCAACTGAAGATGATTACTGTAAGAGCCACCTAGCAATCACTTTATCTTGATTTCAATTCACGGTAGGGAAATGTTAATTTTATATATGGGATTGGTTTAACATGACAGGATAGACAACGAGTGAAGAGTTTACTCCCCTAAATTTGGTGAAGATTGTTCTTGTTACAGGAAAAAGTAAGTGGAAGAAGAAAAGGAAGAAAAAACTGAAAGAGAAAGAAATGAAGAAAAAAAGAATGAAATGATTAAAAAAAGAAAAGATTAAAGAAAGGGTAAACAAAAAACTGAAAGAATAGAAAAGGCAGAAAATAAGATGAAAGAGAATAGAGGCGAAAGGTAAAGAAAGAATGTGCGGGAAGATAACAGAAAAAGAAAGAAAAGGAGAGAGAAAGGAAGGAAATGAAGCCAAGTGAAGAGAAAGAAAGTTATAAAAGGGGCAAAATGTGGGTGAAGAATGAAAGGAAGAAATAGGCTGAAGAAAGAAAGAAAATACAGGGAGAAACGTTCTGTGAGATCAAGACTTTGTAATGGCGATAGATAAGTTACAATTCAGAGGGCAAAAAAAGTCTTCAGCCCTGCTGAAGAGCTGTCGACAGAAAAAAGAGAAAAAAATCAACAACCCACCAAGTCTCCCGCATTTTGAAGCCCAGTGCTGTCTCTCCCCCGCATTTAATGAATTTTTACGAATCTCCCGCATTGAAAAAAAATGTTCCTGTAAAAATCTTTTCCCTCCTATTTGCTGACCTACCAAGTCCCACGAATTTTGTTGATTATCTTGGTTTAAAATTAGCTGTTTTAGAGCTACTAGAATTGAAAATTTTCTCTCCCTCCCCAACCAGGGTGCATTTTTTATAAAATCTCCCTCCTGAGAATTTCTAAACGTTGGCAGGTCTGCAACTCACAATAGCCATGTTAATCAATTCATAATACTGAAAAAGGCAATTGAAATAAAATACACAATATAAGAAACGTTTATGTTTGTTTTTTTTACTGCCCCCACTGAAATAAAAGACTCCATTGCTAATGACTGCATTGAGTGATTTTTCTTTTTATTCTGATAATTTCAGACAATCTTCTTCATTAACTTCTCTCCGTCTTTTTCTCTCTTTCTCTCTTTCTCTCTTTGCTTGTCTCCCTCGTTTGCTTTTCTCTTCTCCCGATGTTCTGATTCAAGTCACTTTTCGTTTTCTGTTTCTACACACAAAACGATAAAAAAACAGACATGGAAAATATTTTATTATAAAAATTCCAATTTTAATAATGTCTATACATCACCAGCTGAACTTTTTTCCTCAGTGGTTATAAAACACGTAAGCTTTGTTGATCTTTCCATTGGTATAAAAAAATAAACACAGACTAAAACTGTCCCATGACCAACGTCTTTTGGCAGCATGCCATGTTAGGGGTGATCAATTAAAACGTTGGAAAAGAGGGTGATCAATGAATAAGTTACTTCTCTCGCCTTGTTGGGCAGTGATCACTAAAAGAATGAATGCTGCCGGGCACAAACTAAGGGACCAATTTATTTAGCATAAACTTCTCTAGACATAATAAGGAGTAAATGTTTAAATGTTCAGCCCTCTAGCTCCATTAGTGCATAGCCAGCCAGCCCAACTTGAAAACTGGTGACAGTTTTGGTTGACGGTTTCTAATAGTTATACCATTAGTTTTATTGAGAGCCTTGCCGTGGAGTAGTGGCTATTAAGTTATTTTTGCAGATCATTACTACTGCAGTGAGTTCAATCCTCATTGGAGGTCCCATGCTTAGCTAAGGTTAGTAGGTATCAAGCAGGGCCCATGGAAATGGGTGAATCTTGAGTTTAACTATATAGAAAGCGCTCAGAGACCACTTATCTTGGCCAACACTACTGTCACTAAAAACTGAACAATCAGGTTACAGACTCCAGACTATGCCTTGTAGTAGTAGTAGTTGTAGTAGTAATAATAATAATAATAGCTAGCATCCCAAGGGAAATTATGAATCACCGCCACCCATATATGCTGTGTTGGGGTGATCAATTAAAAGGTTGGAAAAAGGGGTGATCAATGAATAAGTTACTTTTCTCGCATTTTATTGGGCTGTGATCACTAAAAAAAGGTCTGAAATTTCAAAAAACAGGTGGGTACAATCTAGTGACCAATTTAGCATAAACTTACATTGCATATTGAACCCCCCTCTAAAAGCCTATTGGGAGGGGGGGATTTTCAAAAAACAAAAAGGTTATTTTCTCTACTCATTGAGGGGAGCGTGTGTGCAAAATTTCAAGTTTCTACTATGAACGGTTAGGGCTGTGCGAAGTCCAGACACATAGATAGATACATAGATACATGTAAATGTGAGAACACATGAATAACCTAAACCCAGCAATAATAAGGTTAGCATAAAATATTATTCAAATCCGTATCTATAAGATGTGAAGATAACTCTTAGATTCATAGAAGTTCTACACACAATGGAGCCGTTTCTGTCCATCCAAGGAATTAGAGGGAAATTCAAATCCGGATGATGCCAAAAGCAAGGAAGACAATTTAAGTTAAGCCAAAGTGTTTATATTTTTTATTATTGCTAAACCATACAAAAATTAATTAATTTGTGTATTAATTTATTTATTAGTTGAATCGTTTCTCTCCCTTAAGCTAATATCTAACGTAACCAGTTTATTTTAATAATTTATGTATTTATCTAACTGTGTAATTCAATTTTTCATTCATTTTTTTGTTAATTGAATCGTTTGTTACAAATTGACTTGTTTTTTGTTTTAATTGAAATCTCTGTAGTCTCTATAGTTCAAACTTAAAGAAATGAGGGAGAGGTAAAAACAAATTAATAACACTCAACTATCTACTTGTGGATTTGAATATATAAGGAGGAGCATTAAGGGCGCATTAAATGTGGGGAAGGGGAAAAAAATGAAAAAAAAATGTTGATTTTCAGTGCTTGAACAGGGACATGGGAGAAGTATCGACCCTGGTAAGTACTTATTAGTGCTTCTTTAATTTTTGTTTTTATTTTGTGTCTAATGTTTACTTATTGTTTTAATACTGTAATATGTACACTTGCTGAGATTGGGGGGGGCATAAATAGATATTAAAGAAAATATGTGGAATGCACAGCCCTCCTGCTGTTATCCCTTACAACATTGCGCACACCCAAGTCTTACCTCATCAAGATGGAATACTATGGGTGCTAAGGGCTGGTGGAGCTCTGAGGTTACTCTGATTGAAATCAGTTGTGACCAACCCACCAGGGCTTGGTGTGACTTTACAGCACCTTCCAAATGAAACAACCATGAAAAAATCTAATTATATGATTGACGCAAAGAATGGGGCACAAATTAAAGATTTGTGCATTATAATCGGCAGGTGTTCCCTTGTTGACCTCCTGGAGGGACACAGTCATCAACCTGTGACTGCTGGCCAAAATTATGGCTTGAGTTCCCTTGATGGCCTACAGGAGGCACCCAGTCGTTACCGAGTGACTGTTGGCCAAAATAATAAGAGAAAATGGAAGATAGGAAACAACAAATTAGTTATGTATTGCTACCTGAGATAGAACTGAAACAGAGATCCGCAAGAATATAGAAAAAGAAGAACTTGGCTTAACCTCAGAGGAATACCTTGACACAACTAACATAATAAACGACGAAGTAGAAACCCAGACCGAAACACAAGTCAAAAACAAGAAAGAGACATCAACACCCCCAACAGAAGGAGAAAAAGCCCTGATACAAACCCTGAAAGAAATGATGCAAGAAGAGAAGAAGCCACTATCATCCCTTAGTGGAAAAAAGTAAAAGAATCAACTGAACATGTCAATTGCCTTTTACAGCATATTGAAACTAACAACATAACGGAACTCAACAACCTCATCCATGCTGGCACAAAAAAGGGTAACAGATATCTTTAAGACACAAGAAGAAATCCCGAACAACAGGAACAAAAAACCTACCTGAGAAAAGAGATTAGAAAAACAGATCTCCCAACTACAGAGAGACGAAGGATTACTTAAAAACACATTGCTCATGAACAGGCCATGAGCAAGACTATGGGGTACATACAAGATAAGTCAAAAAGGGATACCCACTGCAGTGGAAGAAATACACCAAATAAGACTAGCCAAAGAAGCAAGACTAAAGAGATATAGACAAAGGATTTCCCAATACACACAGAACCACACTTTCCAAAACAATGAAAGAAAGTTTTACCAAGACTTGAATGGTGGAAGAAGACAGAACATAAAACCAAACGCCACAGATGCAAAGAACTACTGGAACGACATGTGGGGATGCCAAAAGAAACACAATAGAATGGTTAGATAATATTAAAAAAGAACTCCAAGACATAGAGGAGAGAGAAAAATAGATCTGCTGTGATCCACGGATACTGGTTTAAGAAATTCACCACACTACATGACAGACTGATCCACCAACTTCAAAGTTGCCTAGATAAAGGCAAGGTCCCAGACTGGATGACTAGAGGCAGAACAACCTCATCCAATCAGGCAAGCAACTATAGACCAATCATGTGCCTACCACTAATGTGGAAAATTCTGACTGTATAGATAGCAGAGAGAATATATGAGTGGCCCCACATGATAAGTGCCCAACGAGCCATTTTTAAGAAGTTGAGAAAATCGCAATCAAAGTTTGACAAACTTTCGCTCACAATATTTTTGTTATCTTTAGAGCTACAATGCTCATTTTTTTTATTTTGAAGCTTGAACACTTGAACGATTCTGGTGCATATTACAATGAATCTTAAATGCTTACAGAGTTACAAGGCATAAAATGAGATTTCCCTTTTTTTTTGCTACAAACCAAAAAAACGAAAGCTCCCATTCTTTGCTTATTCATGCTATAATGATTTTTAGGAACATTGTTATTCATATTAAAATCAAAAGCTTAGTATCAAAGCTTCAAAACAAGATTAAAATGAGCACCCTAACTCTAAAAGTAAAGAAAATATTGCGGGTGAAACTTGGTCGAAAGTGTTTTAACAAAAACAAAATCAGTGATCATGTTCAAATAACAACCCACAACCTACAACAAAATGGTTCCCACAAATGAACCCTTAATTTATGATTATCTGGTGTCATAACGGTCATTGATGCTGAGGAACTCAAATACCTTTTTATTTTCTCAAATTCATAGGAAAAAAGAAAACCAACCACCAAAACAATGAAAAGGTTCATACTCACCATCCCCTGGTTACTATAAAACCAATTTCTAATGTGATAACTGACTTGATTTCGATTGCAAGTGATCCAACATTAAAAGTATTTTCGCAAGAAGTGGTGCATTGGGCACTTATCATGTGCGACCACTCATATATTTCCATGGATAGAAGAGGACAGAAAGGATGCAGGAAAGGAACCAAAGGAGCGAGCAGCGGTGACATTCATAGCCAACTCTATGAAAAACTGCAGAGGTAAGTATAAAAAGGGGAATATTTCAGGGGGGTCTCGCTGTCCCCACTATTGTTTGTACTAACCGTGATACCACTAAACAGAATCTTGAAAAGCAGCAAAGGATACCAATTATCCAAAACAAAGGGAAAAGTTAACCACCCCATGTACATGGATGACATAAAGCTATTTGCAAAAAACAGGGAAGGGCTTGAAATGTTGTTCAACATAGTTAAAGAATACAGTGATGACATTGGGTTGGAATTTGGAATAGAGAAATGCATGGTAATGTGCATGGAGAAGGCTTATCGTGGCAGAAGGAATTGGGTTGGACTTTCCTGTTTTGAATTCAGAGTCGCCCATCTCCTAGAATGGTTGCCAACCAAGGCTGAAGAGCTCAGTCTGCCCTCAAATTTACCAATGGCTGGGAGGAGAAGAGATGGATTCAAGCCTTTCCCAAGCCAAAATTTGAAATAGGTTTGCCGATCCTATTTTCCGTGCTGCTAACCATTAGGCCACCCACACCTCCTGACTAAGGTAAGCTTAGTAAATACCTAGATATTCGCCTACCATAGCGTAATTGTTAGCAAGCTAGTTTCACATATCAATTTGTTAGTGTAATGAGTTCGATCCTCAGTGTCACATTACTTTGTCCTTGTGCTAGACCAGTGTTTCCCAAACCTTTTTGGACTACCGCTCCCTTTTAGAACATATATTTCATCAGCACCCCCTTGTAAAGTTGGTCAAAAATGATACATTGAAAATTGAATTTGAAAAATGTAAGCATATATTTTATAACCAAAAATATAATTGTGCAAAAGTATCTAAAATTACTTGATTAATTAGTAAAAAAATAATTTCAGACAAAGGACTTTAAGCGTAGGGGGTATTGATTTGCATTCTTTGCCCCTTGTCCCCCTCAACACCCCTTGTCTCCCAATGCACCCTACTACTCCTTTGCCTTCCAGCATCCCTTTTGAGTCTTCCAACGCCCCTAAGGGAGTGGTAGTGCCCACTTTGGGAATTACTGTGCTACACCAAGCCAAGATTCATGAATAACCATAGGACTCCTCTCTCAGGAATAATGGTTAGTAAACTAATCTCACAGGCCAATACTACTGCAGTGAGTTCAATCCTCACAGTGCCTCATGCTTGTAGCCTTGTGCCAGACCGAAGCTAAATTAAGTATAAATCATGATACAAAGTGAGAGGGCATATTTAGAATGATAAAAAGAGAGAGGGGAAAAAAAAGGAGGAAAAATTTAGAGCAATGAAAAAGAGAAAGAAAAGGAAAGAAATTTTTAGAGCAGAAATAAAGACGTTTGGAAAGAGATGGGAAAACGAAAACACAAAAAGAAAGAAAGAGAAAGAAAAGGAGCAGAAAAAGAATGGCAGAAGAAACGAAGGAAGAAAACAAAAGGAAGAAAAAAAAAGGAAGTAAAAAAAAAAAAGGAAAACGAGCAAAAAGAAAGGCGGATTTAGAAAAGGGGAAAATGGAAAAAGAAAAGAAAAAGAAAAGAAAAAGAAAAGAAAACCGTGGCAAAAACCTAGAAAAGAAAGAGAAGGTTAGACAGAGAAGGGAAAATAGAAGAAAAATACTTTAAAAGGAAAAAAAGAGGAAAAATTGGGGGCCAAAAGAAAGGAGAAGTAGAACAACAACAAAAAACAAAAAAATAGGGGAAAAATGAAAAAAAAGAGAAAGAAAAAGAAAGAAAAGAATGTCAAGAAAAGGAATGAGGAAATTAGTGATGCTCCAAAGAAGAGATGGGAAGAGGACAGTTCAATGGACAAAACAAATTTCTTTTTTAAAAAGCACTAAAACCCCTTAGAAATCAAACAAGGACCAAAGAAAAGAGAAGGAAAAATTAAATTAAATGCAAGTTTATGAAAGATCTTGTGATTTGTAGTCGGCCTGACAAGTCGAAAGTCCCAAATACGAAGCAAGCTGGAAACGAGGTCACGAGGAAGTGACCTATTTATGATTCCGGGGTTGGTAGGAGAGGAAGTGAAAAACAGAAGAAAGGTCGAGAAACGAGAGAGGTGCAGATTCTAAGATACGGGGAGGAAAATGGGCGGTAAAAAAAAACGAAAACACAAGATAAAACAGTTCTGGTTAGTCACTCAATAGAAACCATCACATGACCAATATCTTTTGGCAGCATGCCGTGTTGGGGGTGATCAATCAAAAAATAGGAAAAAGGGATGATCTATGAATAAGTTACTTCTCTCGCCTTTTGTTGGGCGTTGATCCTTAAAAAATGTCTGAATTTAAAAAACAAAACAAGCATGAATGCTGCTGGACACAAACTAAAGGACCAATTTAGCATAAACTTACATTATAAATTGAACCACTAAAAATCTATTTTGGGTGTGGAATTTTAAAAAAACAAAAAAACATAATAAGGAGTAAAGGTCTAAATTGTCAGCCTTCTAGCTCCATTGGTGCGGCCTGTACGCACAACACATACATAGATAGCAAGCAAGCCAGTCAGACAGACAGCCAGACCCGCTTAAAAACTGAAGAAACCTATGTTGTATATATTATTTAATACTTACACCAGGAGATCTGATGAGGATCGAACCCACTAACAACAGCCGACAGGATTGGCTTACTTTAGTTAAACTGTCTCCCCTAAGTGGAAGTTATGGAATAATCCAATATATCCACTCTATGGATAAAAGCACTAACACTGATTGTGTCATTTTTGTACGTCTTATTTCAAGTTAAAGCCATTATTTATGGTAAAGATTTCGTTTTTATACACAACACTGATATTGACAGTTTTGGTTGAAGGATTTTAATACAAGAAGACGATGATGGATTAAATGGTTACATTGATTAAGGAAACAACAGATTAAGTCACCATCTTTTTCTTCTCTTTTTGTTTATGGTCGGTTCCATTTGCGAGTTAGCTTTGTCTTTTTTGCCACCATTTCCTTATCTCTTCTTTTTTCCAGCATCTCTATAATACTAAAATTACCATTCTGGTTATCTGTTTGTGACATCTAATTAGCGGAGACGGTGCATTCTACCTACATGTCTTGAATTAAGGTACCCAAAAAATACGCTAATTTGAAGAATGAATGAAAATCCAAGTAATTTGCAACTTAATAATAATAATTTTTATTTTATTGAATGAAGTATTGTAAATCATTACTATTAATTTTTTGCTACTTTCATCTCAATTTTTGTTGCTTTTTATTGCAACTAAACTCAGGTCAGTTTCCCTTCGGCAGTGAGGGACTACTACCACAACTAATGTTAAATATCAATTTTCTCAGCCGTATAATGTTGGATTGATATGAAACTTAGTCTAGACCATCGGGTGAACTATGCTCACTTTCATCTACCTCCTCCTCCTGCTACTACTACTTTGTGTATAATCCCTTTGAAATCGGAAATCACAGATATGGACATAAAGATGGTGGATGCATCATTGAACTTATGGTTCTTGTTTAAACAGTATCTCTCTTCTTTGTCGAAGCAAACTACGCTGACAATCAGAGGTCTTCGAAGAGTTTTTATGGAATTAAAAAAAACTTTTGTTATAAAATTCATTTCTGAAGGCGAATATAGAATCAATATTTGTCAAACAGTTGGCCTTACCTCAGATCTGACGGCCGTGGGAGTAATCTCTTCTTCCCCAAAAAATATGGCTCGAAATCTTCCAGTTTTAAGCGATGGGCATAATCCACATAACCAGAGATTTCTTGTCCGCGAATGTTTTTGTCACGGATGAAAATAATCGTCTGCAAATGAAAAAAATAAAAATGGAATAAAGGCAGTCAATCTCCAGGAGTTTTCAAAATGTCGGCTGCAGTATTTACATTATTTTTATTTCACTGATATTGATTGACATTGCCAATTGTCATTAGTGATAAGAACGAAAGAAAGTACAAGGAGAAAACAAAGAAAGACATACAAATGTTAATTTTATATATAGGTTTGGTTTAATGTGACGTGTTAAACAAGCAATGAAGAGTTTACTCCCTTTAATTTGGTGAAGATTGTTCTTGTTGTGTGTTAGAATGGAAAAGGGAATCAAAAGGCTTTCTCCCCAAAGGGCTGCCCTCGACCAATCAAAGATTGCGACTAAGAGAAAACTTTGAAAACTTGTTTCACCTTTTCTCATCCAGGACTGTGACCTAAATGTAACTGCTGCTTTGAGGCCAGACTTTCACAGGTCAGCAAGTGACGCAAATTTAACTATGCCATTACAGAAATGAGGGAAGGTACTGAAGCGTTTGAGGTTGCCAGTGTGGCACAAGGAGGTCAGCAGTGTAGGATTAATAGGTGTTATATGTATTAAAAGGCTTGACCACGTGGGTGACTGGAGTCAGAAAGATTGAGAGAGTGAGCGAGAGAGAGATAGATGGTCATTGCTTTTATAGGCTAGGGTGTTACAGGAAGTACTGGGCACTATTTTGGGGGGCTAGAGGAAGTGACATCACTAGCACTACTTTTAGGGGCTTATATTTTGCGTAGTAATTTCTCACATAGATAATCACCACAGTACAATGAAAAAAGAAAAAAAACAGAGAAAGAGAGCAGTTTTCTTTCTCTCTCTATCTTTCGCATTCATTCACTCTCTTTAAAATCTTCCACTTGTACTCGGCATGTCGTGGTGAGGTGGAAACGGCGATCGTTTTGTCTGTCCATTTTTATTCTCCTTTACTTTACTTTACTTATGCCGCCGACGCCGAGGCCAACAACAACAACAATAACAACAATAATAACAATAATAATGATAATAATAATAATAATAATAATATGGTCTATAGTTTACATTCTATTAATTGATTTCTCATTTGAACTTTTGGCCCACACCAATACCTTCAACTTAACCCTTAAACTGACCTACTAACCTTTATTCTTTCCTGCTAGCATTATCAAAGAGCTCTTCAAAGAACGGCTCTGGTCTTCGTGAATATAATAAACATTGATTCATTCCAAAGCATTGAGAAATCAAACTCGTAATTCCACTAAAAAAGATCAAAGTGTATTGATCCAGAAGATTGGATCAACAGTGTATGAATAAGCAGAAAGAAATCCACTGAATGTAAATAGTTTGCGATCTAAAAGATCTCTGGTTACTATTAGAAAATAACAGCTTTCCTAAAAGATTCAACCATTTGTCTTGAAAGTAAACATGATGGCCATCTTTGGACTGAAACATTTCTAAAGAGCAGTTGTGTGTGTGTGTGTGTGTGTCAGAGAAAGAGAAAGAGAGAGAGAAAAAGGAAGCGAAAGAGAGAAACGTCATTACTTATTTTTAAGTCTGCAGGAACAGCTTTCATTCAGACAGGGATCTTATCCAAGGTATTTGCTTGCAAATATGTAAGGACTATTTGCTTCTGGAGAAACTAATTTAGACTCTCACAATATAATTTGTATTTTCCCAAGTTCTGCATCACTGTGGAGCAATGGTTAGCAAACTAGTCACAAGTACCATTACTACTGTAGTGAGGTCGATTCTTGCCAGGTTCCCAACACCTATGGCCTTGTACTGTACTGAGATAACCTTAATACATATTAGGCTCTTCACCATGGTGTAATGAATAGGGAGACTATTATGAGTGCAATGGGTTTGAGTCTCACTTGGTACCTTACAAGTGCAGCTTTGTGCCACACTAAGCATAGCTTAGTAAATATCGATTCGCATCCGTGCTATGCTTTCTGGTTTTGAATAATCGTCAGCTTTTTCAGTTGCTTTCCGACGCCAGAAATACAGGTATACCTTGATTGGTGCAGTTAATTTGTTCCAAAATGTATCTATACAGTTCAAAACCACACTGTTCAAGTTCTTATTTTTAATTATAATTTAATGTTTTTTTTCAGCTAATATTTAGATACATTAATTTGTATAGCAATACCTTAGCTGTACTACATCAAAACACGCTCTAATCAAAACCGCACTAATCAAGGTATTGTTGTACTATAAAATTAAAAATCATTTTCGGCTCCAAATGGAGAGTGCATGGTTCATATCCATCCTCTAGCAGAATTAGTCACCCAGGGTTTCAGGTCTTTTAGATTTGTTACTGATGCTGCACTG
>VCCN01005562.1:7665500-7684454 GCA_006491835.1 Architeuthis dux
AATTAGATAACAATTTTCGCAAGAGTTGTTCCTGCTTTCAATCCATAAAACCTTTGTTTCCTCCTGAAAATTATTTTTTAATGCTAAACTGGACCCTTACTTTCTGTCATACGGAAGTACACCTTCAAAGTATTAGGTTACTTCCTTATTTGTAAAAGAAAAAATATAGGGCAATCCTTTGTTTTGTGAAAACACAAAAACTTTAACCAGTCAAAATCAACTACAGATGCACAATGGGGGAAAAAAACTATTCAGTAACACTGGGTGATATTCAAAGCAATAGCAATATAATTTAAGTATTTCTGAATTGTCATTTCTCTTAATTTGGCCTTTTACCACTGTAGTGAGTTTGATCCTCACTGGGTTCCCGATACACGTGTCCTTTTACAGTAATAAGCTAAAAACATCAAATGTAAATAATAACTTAATAGATTCTTGTGCATTTCCATATTTAATGTACTTATCTATTTATATATAAAGCCAGTGTCTGTTGCTTTGTAACACACAATACATGTCATGCTATGTGTTTGTTCATATCTAAGAATGTATACCAGATACATCTTTCAGGTTTTGCATACATAACCCCAAAATATGTCTGAATAAAATGGCATAAAAAGAAACATTATTTTTGCATACCTAAAGCAGGTTTTAGACTGTTTTTAGAGTCTCTGTACATGAAGTGGGGGGATCAGTTTTCTATTGTTATTAAGTAAAAAAAACTGATCAGTTAATTAAATATCTTTTAATTTTTCTTTTATTTGTAAAAAAAATAAAAATTGCTTTTGCATACATAAAGCAGGTTTTAGATTGTCAATGTTTGTGATCCAAAATTAACTTCAATTATGACATGATTGAAGTCTTCTGACAGAAAAATTTGAAATCTGTAATTAGAAATCTTCCAAAAATAAAGTAGCCCTAATAGAAATATAGGATTCAATGAAAATTACTTAATCTAATATTTATTTAACTGGATTTAAAAAGAAAATATTACATACTTTTTACTTTAAATATAGTGAAAAGGACATGTGCTTACAGTGGGTTTCTGTTACCTGTCAACTGAGTTCAAAGGTCAATTGGCTGTTCACTTTTCCTTACACAATGGTGATGAATGTCCACTTAAATTTATGAGCATCTCATCAGACAATTGAAGTATGGAAGGCCCAAAATAACAAAACCTGATATTACCCACAATGGCAACAGTATATTCCCAACATTAAAACATTGCCATATGTATCAATAGGAGATCAAACAAACAGCCTCACCATGGAGCAATGGTTAGCAAGCTAGTCTCACAGACAATTACTACTGCATTCAGTTTGAACCTCACTGGTTGCTCCACATTTGTGGCCTTGTACCAGACTAAGCTAAGCTTAGTAAATACCTATGAGGTACCTCTCAATGGAGTAATGGTTAATGATCTAATCTAGCAGACAATTATTACTATAGTGGGTTCAATCTTGAGTAGCCGAAGGGTTACCAAGCCAGTCTTGCAGATCATTACTACTGTAGTGAGTTCGATCCTCACTGGGTCCCATAACACTTGTAGCCTTGTGCTACACTAAGGTAGCTTATTAAATATCAATAACAACATCAGATTCATATTGTTTTGAGAACAAAACAACTTTTCAAATACACTAGATTAGTAAGACCAATGGAAAATCTATGGTGCATTTTCGTATTAGACACAAAGTAATTTATACAATTTTTAATTATAATTATCAAAAGATTCTAAATTGTAACAAGAAGAGAATAATCCTAGAATATATTTTTACCTCCTTCACAGAATATCATATAATCTCTAAAAAAAATCAGCATTTGAAATGCTAGCTTTTACCTCAGTTTGAACACTAATCTTTTGCACTGGTGGAAAATCTGTAACTATCTCAGCCACAAGGCAAACCATCAGCATTATATCTTCTATCTAATCATTCTTATACAGGGTGGGTGAGAATTAACTCTCTATTAGAAATTACATGTAACTTTTGTAAATATATCAAATCCCGATTTAGTCAATTTAATCGCAATCTACCAATTTCCAATAGGTGTACCAATATGTGCCCTAGGAAGATGCAGAAGAATAGATGGATAGATAGACAGACAAATAGATAGATAGACCGATAAATAGAAAGATTGTCTCGGTGTAGAAAATGTCATTTAAGTGCATAGAAATAAGAATTCTGCCGTATCACGCCATTGCTGTATGATTGACAGGTCAACATTTGGAATTTCAAAATAATGGCTATTGGATTGTTGACAAGTTAAATAGGAATTTACAATTGGTAAACAATGACAGTGGTCACGTAACATGCTGCCACATTAATGTCATGCGTTTGTAATTGAAAAATTTACGTGTTAGTTAAATAATTTCAGGTATAAATATAGGAGACAAATGAACTCAGAGAGCAGTTCTCGACTGGGTCTCTTATAGGTACGTGTCGGTACAACCCCGTCGGCCCATCCCCAGGGTGCGGGAAGAGGGGACAGGAGACCCTTGATGTGAGCTGCGACTCCCTCAATTGGGAACGATCTGAACAACAGTAGTAGCGAGCAGTAAGAGTTTAAGAGTTTGATTGACGTCTTTAATAAACAGCGCTGTTCAGCCTTTAAGAAATTAAGCAGTTATCCATAGTTACAAATGTTATGATTTTTTCTTACAAGCCTTGAAAAGAACAGTTAACCCAGCTAACACTATTGTAAGCCAGCTTAAATAAACCTACGTATGGATAATTTTGAACTCCGAGTTTTCATTTGTGAGTGAAAAAGTGTATTGACCACCAAGTTCCTTGCAGCATCAACAAAACCCAACAGAGCAGATACACAATTCAGTTACACACCGTACTGACAAACCTGTGAAGTTATGACACCCAATGAATCAGCTTTGCATCAAGTCCCATCAAACATTTACCAGTTACAAAGACACAACGCAGTTGCTGAGAGATCAACAGAGCAGACACACAAGTCATTTGATATATGGGAGATCATCAAAGCCCATAATGTAACATAGGGAGTTTCTTTTCACCCACCCTGTATTTTCATTATGTGTATGCAGTGGGGGGAGGGGAAGGCACAATTCTTCTTGAAAAGGGATGACTGCATTATCTATCAGTGTGTCCTCTCACCAAATGGACAAAAAGGGTGGAAGGTAGAAGCAGCAGCTCGGTGGACAAACAGCAGAATGAGTGATGCAATTCATTGATGAAACTTGTGAGAAATGACAAACGACAGGAAGAATTAGTGTGGGGGAGGGGGAAGGATGGAAATGTGGCTGTCAAGAACTTTGGAGGTGAGTGCTGCATGCTCTTAGACAAGGATAAAAAAATAAAGTATTCAATTCGTGGAGTTAAGTACTATCAAGTTTTTCTTTCATCTTATTATTGCTTTTCATCCCAACGCACCAGGTCAATACTTTCTTTGAGCCTCAAAGTAAGCAGCCTGAATCAGAAATATAGAAATGACCTTCAATGAGACTTGAACTTGTATCCCATATCCTGAGAACCTGTGATGTTACCTTAACCATTTCAGCCATGGTGACTAATGGCTAGGAAGAGTTCAAATCTAAGTCATATAGCAACTCCTCTGATTAATAATGCAACTTTAACACCATGTCTTCTCCTCCAGAGTTACCAGTCTGTGGAACAGCCTCAGTAAGAAAACAGCCAATTCCAAAAATATAAATACTTTTAAAAGTAATCTAAATAATCACATTGGCCACAATATGTTTACCTATAAATTCAGTTATTAATTATCTCAAAATCTACCGATGAACCGACAACTGAAAATCACCAGCAAGTAAAAGAACCCTATCTGCAGATAGGTATGATAGCCCTTTTTCTTTGGTTTAGATCTACCAGAAATAGAGGTAATATTGTTTACTATCTTGTAATAATAGAAGCAACAATTTATCTAAGTAATAAGCAAGTTGAATTAGAATTGGATGTGGTAAAATATACCAACCAAACGATTTAATCTTCTGAGTTTATTTTACTGCGTATGGGATTGCATTTTAATTGTGAAGGATAACACCCTTTCAGTTGATCAAGCTGGAGATTGGAGCAGAACTCTTTCCTCTTCACTCTGTCAAACTGATATGGCTAGAATCTTTTCTGCTTTTAACGGTTTTGCTACTAAGAAAGTTTTCCAGTGATCTGATAAAATAAAATTCTTAAAGGTGTTAAGCAGGTTGAGTTAGGAGGATGGGGTAAAATATCCCAACCTAATGATTTGATCTTCTCACAATAGGTCAGCAGCTGCAACCTCTGGCCTTCCTCAAACAATATCAGTTTGAGTGTCTGAAACATTGTGATAAAAACAGCAAAGATGATGAAACTGGTCTCAATGAAACAATCTATAATAGTAACAACACCACCTCTCACAAACTCAGACAAAAGAAACGTTGTTCATATTATTTATTTATTTTTGGCTCTTAATGAACCTTATAGATGATGCACGTGTGTCAGCATGAACAAGAATGGGCATGACTCACTCCATTCAATATCCAAAACAACAGGATTTTTGTAATCCTAGGCTCCTTTGGGCCTTATTTGATGTGAAGCATTCAAGCGAGGCACGAGGGAAATAAAACCGATTTCAATTTTCCATTACTTTAGCCATCATTCAAATAAATTAGTGAATTAAATTTTATGTCTCGTATCCTGAAGGGCTTACCAGGTTCCTGGCCGAGGAAAATCATTTTGTTTTTTTACAGGTTTATTATGAACGTAGGTAGAAAAATGCTTAGATTTGTAGCAATGGTTGTGAAGATCTGTTCCTGCACAAGGGTTTCAGGCTTTTATAAACTTGTGCTCGAGTTCATAGACACCAACCGACACAGATGCATTTTCATCATAATCTGTCCAATCCTGAAAAATATTGGAAAGAAAAAAAAGGATTAAGATTAAATCAGTTATAGTTAAACTCTTAATCTTCAATGTTGATTTTCTAATTGCTTTTTTAAGGATGAGGAAATCAATATGGTCAAAAAAAGGTAGAAGAAGAGAAAAAAAGAGATAAACAGGTCAGGTTAGTCACTCAATAGACACCGTCACATGACCAACATCTTTTGGCAGCATGTCATGTTGGGGGTGATCAATTAAAAAGGGGTAATTAATAAAAAACTTTTTTAAAAATCTGAATTTTCCAAAAGCAAGTGATCAATTAAGTATAAACTTACATTGCAAATTGAACCCCCCCCTAAAAACCCAGGGGGGGGTTCAAAAAGCAATAAAAGCTTTTTCTAGACATAAGGAGTAAATGTTTAAATTTTCAGCCCTCTAGCTCCATTGGTCTGGCTTGTACACACGATACATACATAGTCAGCCAGACCAACTTGAAAACTGAAGAAACCTATGTTGACAGTTTTAGTGACCGTTTCTAAAAATTAGTACTTATACAAGGAAAATCTGCCTTGGTACCACAGTGCACAGCTTTTAATTTTAGGCACAAACTTATCAGAGTCCTTTAATCTGTTATACTATTCCGAAAGCAATGTCCCATTTTTGGAGACAGAATAAAAATGCCTACAAATGTAGCAAAGATTATATTAATTTATCAAGAACTACACCTTATCAAAATAGTACAAAACATACTCTTTTTTGGCCTCATATACCAGCTGAAATGATTCTGTTAGGTTTTAAAATTGACTTTTTGTTATTGCCTGTCGTGGTCCTGAGCATTTCACAAGACAACTGTGATTTTGCAATAATACATTACCCACTGTGTGGAATAATGAAATATGGCTGGGTCATTATCATTGTATTGTAGTGTTCTTATTCAGATCATTCGTAAGACATTCTGGCTCTATGATAAATCTAAGGGGAGGTAACTATGCTCTTTGGGAAAGATGGTTAACATTGTAAGAAAAACATACCATTTAACACATTGATTTCTAAAGCTACCAAGAAGAAAAATTTGAATGCAAATTCCTTGAGTAGATAAGAACCATAAGTTCAACGATGCGTCCATCATCCTTACGTCCATATCTGTGTTTTCCGATTTCAAAGGGATTCTAAACAAAGTAGTAGTAGCATTACTAGTTGTGGTACTAGTACCAGGAGGAGGAGGGTTCACCCAAAAATCTGGCTATTAAAAAAAACGATTAGTAAGTTTAAATTAAAGTAAGTGTACAATTTTTACCAATAATTTGTTCTGGAGTCTTAGTGTATGGTTATTTTATTTGATAAGTAATCTTTAGATGAGTATATATAACGTTTTTAGCTATAAAGTTAGCTGTAAATTGAAAAGTTTAGCCAATTTTAGCCATATTAACAAATGATACTTGGCAACACTGTAAAAAAACAAATGCTTGATATGTCATTTATTGATCAGAATGGTTGTTTTTTAATGACGTTGCACATTCTCTTCTTGAAGATTATAGCAACTGTTAAATACCCCTCTTTCTGTTGTTTACATAAACAGAACCAACCGACAGGCCGACCAAAAAGCATCTTATAGAGATGTGTTGGACACATCTAAAAACTGTTACCTAGCTAAAATAAATTGAATTTGTGCGAGAGTCATTCTAAAAATTTTCCCTGATCCTAAAGGTGACAGTTTAGGTATTTTGCACCATAACACATGAAAATAATCGATTTGTCAAGATTTAGGTAATTCTTTTCTGTTTTTAGAGATTATCACTATTATCATCATGATTTACCATTTATAAATATTATATATTACTATTTATTCATTTTTGTTGTATTATTTATATTATTTATAAATGTCTTTTACATTGAATATTGGAATGGTATAATGGTTATCAGCATGGAAAATGGAAGCAGCAAACAGAGTTCAAATCTTGGCTCAGGCAGCTTGTATTTAAAAAGGTAGTCAGTCTCTTAGAAGACAACTCCCATTAGAGTATAAACAGCCCTGTAACGAAGTCTGGTCGAGACCACCACCCTAATCACACAGCTTAGAGTGTACTCAATTAGCTGCCGAGTGCACAGGGAAATTTGTCCTAATGAAGTGTTTTCCACACTCTTAACGGGAATCGAACACAGGACTTTCTGCATGTGAGGCAGACATGCTAACCATTACACTATCTGAGCAGACTCAGCTTGTATTTCCCTAGCAATAATTCCCTTGGAAAAGATACGAGTTCACTTCTACTTGCTTTGACACATATTTTGACAAAATGTTTCCTCACTAGCATGCCACAATGGTTGGAGAAAAGTGTAGATGAATGAGCACTTGGGCAAACCGCTCTCCCATAACTAACTTACCTGCCCAAGCAGTATCAGCAAAGAGCTTTGATCTCCATTATCAATCGTGACAGGAGCCAGTAAGATATATATATGCTTAATTTTGTTTAACACCGGGTAACAATATAGGTCACTCACTACACTAATGAATTATTTTAAGACTGGTTTTACTCCATCTTATTATTGTTGCTTTTGTTCTTTCTCCCACAACAATCTGGGTCAATACACTTTCTGACAACTATAATTCTGATTTTAAGCTGTTTACTCTAGTGGTTGAAGAGTGCATCAACCCAGGGTGCTATGATAAAAAGCAACAATAATAAAAGAGTAAAAGTAATAATAAAATAATGGTAATGCTTTGTCTAAAGCAGTGGTTCCCAACCTTTTTTTGTCAATCAGATTATTAGTATTCCCCCCACCCCTTCCATTTATTAAGTTGCAACAAAGAATAATTTCAAATAATAACTTTATTTTACGTATAATTAGACAGCGTCATACTAAGAATTAGTTTAATTTTATAATTGTACAGCTGCTGCTGTGTATTTGTTACTCAAAGAAAGCAAGCAAAAATAATTAGGAACACATCATTTGAAATTCCAATTTATTGCAAAAAAATATAAGAATTCTGCTATTGCAACTGATATACACATCAATGTGATCTCTGTTCTTGTTTTTTGCTACTAGTTCTTCAAGTTATGGGTCCATTAGTGAGAGGGCACATCTTAAATCATTCTCAACTTGGAGCTTATTTCGAGCCTTCGACTTGATAGATAGAAGTGCAGAAAACCCTATCTCTAGACTGGTCTTTTATTTTTACCTAATAGCCTTATTCCCCCTTAGACTTAGGTTGGGAACCACTGATCTAAAGAATTAAATAAACAAATAACTCACAATTTGTCTGAGAAATTATAATTATACCCTGATTTATTCAAACTGGTCTCCTTGTCTTTGTTGTTATAGTCACAATGTTTCAGCCGCTGTGTCCTCCAGCCTTCTTCAGCTGCCTGTTTTATTCAGAAATGTTCTCAGAATTTTGAACCGAACCCTTTATTCAATCCCCGGGGATAGACTATTCTCATTCTGATGAAAGAACGGACATTAGATTTAAGGCTCCAAAATTACATTACCTGATTGTCCTACAAGACAATGGCCTAGTGGATATAAGAATTGGTTAAGTGTGAGTTCAATTCCTGGGTCAGGCAGTGAAATCCATATACTCTGGTTCAGTGAAACAAGCAGAAGCAGCAAATTAACTAAGAAGGATTGACTAATATGAGATATCCTCTAGCATGGACAGGGGAATGAGAACAGTCTACCTACACTCGGTTTGAAATTCCCCGAAAGTTACCAAATATGAGAGGCAGTTGAAGAAGGCTGGAAAGAACAACGGACGAAACATAACTATAACAACCAAGATGAGGACCATATTTCGAATAAACCAGTGTATAACTTACACAAAACTTCTTTCTAACCATTACTCTATAGGGTGTCCGACGAATTTATCTACAGATACAAAATAAATATATACATACACACATTTGTATTTGTGCATGTATGTATATGTCTGTATTCGTTAAATTACCTTTACATATCTTGCAGGTAAATTATATCTCTAGATGAATTACTGTAGATGAATTGTAATTGTAGACAAATTAACCTAGAACCACTCTATAGTAGGCACCCTACGTGTTTGTGTGAGAGAAAGAGAGAGAGAAAGAAACAGATAAACAGTAATCCTTGCCTTTGTTGTTTTTATCTCAACATTTCAGCCAAGATATTGGTCAGATAAAGACGATACAAATGAGGAGATTATTCTGAATAATTTGAAGAATAATAACTGCACTTAGTTCTGGTTCTGCAAATTTATACTTACACCCTCAGCAAATGAAACCTCTTTGAATGCCATACCGGATTCTGAGCCTTCAGCAATAAAACCAACCTTAAAAAAAAGATTTAAAAAAATGGATATGATTTTGTTTCACTTTTATAATATATAGATAGATAGATAGATAGATAGATAGAGAGATATCAAGGCATTTTATAAAGAAAATCACAAACTGTGAAAATAAAAGTAACCTACACTCCTTGGACTGATTCTGGAATACTTTATTAGTTAAGAAAACATTTAGCATCATGCTTCCTCAAAAAAAGCCTAAAGTATCTTGAAATTACACAATGCAGAAAACTTTTAAAAATCTATTCAAGATAGACAAACATAATGTGCAACACCATAAACAGTTCTGAGAAAAGTTAATCACCCTTCTAGCAGAAGCAAAATAATTAAATATAGAAGTTTAGCAGATTTTGTAAAACTGATTCAATTTTTACGCACTATAATCATGGTCAAGTAGGTACTCCAGAAAGGAGTATTCATGACCATCTGCGGATTGTGTTATTTAACTCTCTATTGTATCTTATTGTATAATTCAGGCAAAACAGTGTAAAGTTTTTGGGCAAATCAATGTAATTCAGGCAAAACCGTATACATTTTGGGGCAAATTAATCCCTCTGCCCCATTTAACCAAAGAGTTCCCATATGCCCATGCCTTATCATACATGAAAACGAATGTTTCAATGAGCAACACTAAGTTAAGGGGAAAAAAGAGATTCAGATGAGTATTCTGAAGAGTCATAATCAAAAATAGACTTTAAAATTTATTGCTAACAATTTAATTCAATGTTTTAAATCATTTTGAATGTATTTTCCTTTATAAATCTACACAACATAGTTGGAAGTTTTAAAGATAAAGCAACAAAGTAGTTAGAATTACCAAGCACTATTTCCTTGGGAGGCAGACCCTGCAAAATCTTCTGATGGCATGTAAACTTTCTATGTCACTAAAAAGAATACTATAACCTCAATTTGAAAAAATTAATCTGTATATGAAATGGATCCTGCCTGACTCTGTGTTTGGCTTTTATTCATGGGTTTATTTTTAGAAACAAAAATACTTGGTTTGATTCATTTAACAATTTAATTCTATTAAAAAAACATTTTCCAGAAATTTAGATTTCAGAACCACAAAACATGAATAAATGCATGCCTTGCCATGCTGATTGCAATAAAATTTGATTCTTCTTGTGTAAAGTTCCTGTTTTTCCCTCTCAAAACCAAGCCACACAAGCACAATTTCTGTTTTGTTCAAATACTTATAAACTGTACTGTACACATAAACAGACATGGGGCAATGTAATGTAGGTATTGCAAAAAAGTCATAAGATCACTCACTGTTGGTTGGAAATCAACAGGCTCCACCCCTCGGCAATCAAACTTAACCATGGTAACAAATTTGCTATCATTTTCAATGTTGTAAGAGCCAATGGAATCTGGAATGATATCTGAAGAAAAGAGAAACAAATGTGGGAGACAGAGGTGAACATTCAAAAATATGTATTTGTCTTTTTTATCTAATGAAAAAGCAATACAAAAAGAAAGAAACAAAAAAATGAAACAAAAAAATGAAAAATAAGAATGAAAAATAAGAATGAAAAACAAAGCGATATTGCCCCCCCCTTTCAATAGCAGCGACTGCATATAATAAAAATACTTGACAACGGCAAATATATATTGTAAATATATATATAATATATAAAAATACATTAATGGTTGTTTTCAGTTATCACTTTTTAAAGAATATATCTAAGTAATTTATAAAAGTTTTTTAGTCAAACACTAAAAAGGGGGACAAATTAACATCCAGCTCCAGTTGGCATCAGACAGGGGACAGAGTGCTCAAAAGCTTGACATCTGACCACTATACTAAGCTGCTGCTAATCTTGCTTATGCATCAGGCCGGTTTTGGAAAGATTTATGGAAGGCACCGTTAGTGAACAATCTCACAATTGTTGTTTGTTGTGGTCAGTTACAACAAAATACTAAGCAGATATCAAATCTAATAAATAAATTTTTTTTAAACTTTTCAGAGTCATTTTTTTGATAGTATCAAAAATTTTTTACAGCTATTTGTATTTTATTTTTAATTATACAATTTCAAAAGAAAACATCAGCTTTCTTTCAGCCTTCAAAACTAAAAAAAAAAATTAATGTACGCCTGATTATGGTAAAATAAATAATACAGCTATAGTTAAAATATCTGATGGAGTTTTTACTTTTATTTTACTTTTGGATTTCTTTTTACACTTTGTTTTTATTAGATTTCATATCTGTTTTGTTAGTATTTTGTCGTAACTGACCAAGTGCCATCACAACAACAACTGGGATAATTTAGAAACCTAAACTATGAGATCACCAGATTGAAAAAGATACACTTTGCAACATAAGTATCATATTTAAGTATGTTTGGCTTTTTTGTTTGCTTTCATGTGGTGAATACTTATTTCTTTTGTTTCTGCTTTCTATATTATGACTGAATTGTTAGTATCAAAATCAAGGTCAAGGTCAACAGTTCCAATAAATCAGAGATGCAGACAAAAAAGTTGAAAACAATTACTTTCCTACATTCAACCACACAAAGCAATGATGATTGCAATAACCAAGTAGAAAAAAATCTGGATACATATTAAGTCAAACAGGGTTATTTTTATTTCATCCTCAGCTAAAAAAAAATTAACACTTCACCAATGAAGAGCTGCTTAAGTAGAAAATGGAACTTGTTTTCTGTAATCATGTCATTTCTAAAGTGAATTAAATGACTTTAGTGCTTACCAGATGAATTACATAGAATGAAGCAATACCCTGCTTGGAAAAAAGGATAAAGATGTCAGTGGCTAAATACTGTCTGTAACACATATGTTCAAATCTTGTAAAAGCTTTGGCTTTGAGCCTTTCTATTGACACTGGAAGAATCCAGGATTAGAATAAGGCAATGTCTACTTTAATGTTTTCCAAAGTTCTGCAATAGCAAAGTGTTAAACAAACCATCAATGGATCCACGAGTAGTAAGGTAATTTGCATTACGCACACTATAGATATCAAGGTAGGTCAATTGATAAAATTAAGGTTGACCACAGCCATAAAAGCTGTTTTAGGCACAAAAACGCCATCTGATGTGATGGCCACTGTTTAAGATGAAGGATTACCTACCCATGGAATTATCACGGCCGCAAAGCTGGCATTTGATCACTAAGTTAGCCGAACCCCGACTTCCTTTCATCGGAGACGTTTCCTGAAACGAATAAAAACAAAAATTGCAATCGTTTCCACAAAGATGTTGAGGAATGTTCTTCATTTCAGAAGATATTACCTTGAAAGCTGAAAAGTACAAGCTTAAACTAAATGACTGGAAGAAGTTGATCAAATCTTGTGGTTGAAAAAAGATGTTGATGGATTCTACGTGTTGTTCAGAGTATCGACCTCATTCTTTTGATTGCTTTTAACATTTCAGTTTTTTAGAAAAATAAATTTGAAGAACTATTGATGAAACACCAACATGACTGAAAACAGTTTACAGGTAGCATTTAGCAGCTCGCTAATCAATTAGAAATTGTCAACCAAAACTCTCAATATGGGTGTTGGGTATTGCTCACACTACTACCATTGGGACATCTCCTCCTACTTCTCTATTATTAGAAGCTCGGAACAACAACGAGAACAAATGAGAATACACCGGCTATTTAAGCACGTGCATAACCGGTAAAGGGTTGTTGAGTTCCAATCACCCAGCAAAGCGGGCAGTGATCCCTTGAGTTACGCTATAGGTAACTAACTAAAACTTGACTTTGCGTCAAGCTTGCTTACATTCTACCTTGCGTCGAACTTGTAAACACCCAACCAATGTTAGATCCAGCATACTGCGGCAGCAGTATACAACAATAGGTTTCTTCAGTTTTCAAGTTGGTCTGGCTGGCTATCTACGCATGTATGTATCATGTATAACAGGCTGCACCAATGGAGCTAGCTAGCTGAAAATTTTTTTTGTTTTTTGAAAATTTAATTAGGTTTTTAGTGGTGGGTTCAATTTGCATCCTAAGTTTTTTGTCAAATTGATCCCTTACTTTGTGTTCATGCTTGCTTTTTGAAAATTTTTCTTTTTAGTGATCACTAACCAACAAAAGGTGAGAGAAGTAACTTATTCATTGATTACCCCCAATATGGCATGCTGCCAAAAAACTTAGTCACACATTGGTTTCTATTGAGCAACTAACCATACCTGGGTTTGTTGTTTTTTTCTTTACATGAATATATTAGCCTGATATTAAATCAATAAAATTACATAAGAACAGCAAAAAGGTTGAATCCCTGCCATAGAGTAATGATTAGCAAGCTAATCTCATAGTCCACTGCTAATTTGATCCTTATTGGGAACCCCACTATTATGGCCCTGTGCCACACTAAAGTAAACTCAGTCAATATCTATAACAGTGAAAGGGTTAAAAATTAAGGGATAACATTAAGAAATTCTTACCTCTAAACACAAGTACACAAACCGGTCAGTGACTTCTCCACAGTTGGCACATTTCACCTGAAATTAAAATTGATTCCAAAGATAATATAATAACGAGCTGTATCTAGAAAATTAGATGAAGCATCTTTGTAATTACACATAATAACCCTCTTCTGTCAGTAATGTTTTTATTCCTGACCACTGACAAGCCCTTCCTACACAATTTTTGATGTACAACATAGAGATTGTTTTAGCAAGTTTTGGGACTCAAATAGATACACACTGACAATCAAGAAGAGATTGTCAGTGGTCACATATTACTAGTAGAATAGTGCTTTTATATAAGTAATTTCACATTTTAAGCATTGGAGCGAGAGAGGGGGAAGACAGCAGTAATAATAAATAAAAGCTCTACGTGTCAGTTTTAGTCTTCATGGTGGTGTGGTACGCAGGATTCTCATGCTCACAATAAATAACGAGATTGTTGAAAAGACTTTGAATGGATGTCTTAATTGATTGAATGACAGTTAAACAATATCGTTTGAATTTTCCACATCTTTCCAACTGTTTTTGATTCTATGAGGGGCACAGTCAAAAATTGCTTCTGTATCAACAGTAA
The DNA here is from genome assembly GCA_006491835.1 of Architeuthis dux. Lineage (NCBI taxonomy): Eukaryota > Metazoa > Mollusca > Cephalopoda > Oegopsida > Architeuthidae > Architeuthis > Architeuthis dux. The sequence continues at coordinate 7,679,663 of VCCN01005562.1, forward strand.
AAATGTCAGTTATCATTACTTTTAGCATCTTATATTCTTATTATTCATCAACTGTCAAGGGGGGTAATTTTCATGTATCTAAGGGAGGTAATCATCAAATTCTGCTTGAAATTAATTTAAATTTAATTTACGTTGACTTTTGGGTTAGGGTTCATGCCAATAAATTATTGTTTTAAATTCAGTCCAATAAATTATTTTAAATTTTTGTTTGTTCCAATAAAATAAATTACCATGGGAGATAATCTTCAAGTTTATTATACTTTTTTTATTACCTCCCTTGACAATTGATGGATAATAAGACTAGAAGACACTGAAAGTAATGATTACCAAAATGTCCATTGCTTTGAAGTCAAGGTATTGTGAGGTTTTTTAATCTAACAAGTTAAGTAGTTAGGCAGGTTGAAGTCTTTTTACAATAAATGTTCAAAGTGGCATGAAATCAAATGATGGAAAATACACTTACCTTTACATACCATCGGAAGTCATCACCCTCTGGCCTTAGTTTTGTAAGGTTTTCTAATACGGCTTTGATTTGGAGGGCTATTTTCTGGAATTAAGAAATAAAAGTTGGTTTTCATTCAATTTAAGCAAGTATTAGGAGGTACAGTATTATTTTATGGAAGAGAAGCATATTTGTAAAATCATATTTGGCATTAAGAAAAAAATTGCTAACCATGTCTTGGGTAAGTTACCACAGAAGTGAATAACTATAATTGAGTTGTATTAGGTTGCTTGGAGATGGAATAAAAACCTGTTCAAATATAACCAACATTAAATTTGCCAAGTATAGTCATCATTATTAGGAATGACAAAAGCCCAATGACACACCCCTCAATGAGTAGGGAAAACTTTTTTTTGATTTTTGAAAATTAACCCCCTAAATAGGTTTTTAGATGGACGATGTTGTTTCTCTGCCACAAGAATCGTAGTGTCAGGTTCAGAGGGAACACTGCTGCGAACCACCAAGAATTATAGAGGGCCTTGAACTGGTAAAAGTGCACATTAGAGAGGCCATTGAAATACGCATTTTTAATGATTGGATTTTTTTTTATGTGCTCTACTAGTCATAAAACGATAGAATCTCTAAGCAATGGCTGACGCTCGTTGTAAGCATTAGCTGTTTGTTTTTTTAATTAAAGTCAAAGTAACAGACGACTAAAAACTATTAAGTAAAACAGAGTTTTAAAATAGTGTATTAGTGAAAAGATATGTCGGCTGCTGAGTGTCAACTATGCAGAAGTTTTGGGGAGATGGTGAAAATTTTTCATGACCATGATAAAACAATGGATTTTCTGGAGAAAAAGCAAATTATTGGGTTAGGATTTTGAAATGGGAAAGGTCACAATTGCATGGTAAGGGGTTGGGATTAAGGGGTTCGTCAGGGTTATATATTATGATTCTATTTCATTTAAATCACATCCTACAACCTTCTGATATACCCATTTGGAATAAACATAAATATTCTAGACAGTCTAAAAATATTAAACAATGTGTGAATTTTGAATCAAAATTGAGCGTACAATGAGAGACCAACAAGCCAGAAGCCACCATTAGTAGTGGTAAGTAGTAATAAATTAAATAATTTATATAAATTATACTTGTTTGTAGCTGGAGCCAGATGAGATTCTAGCGTTTTATGACTAGTACGATGAGTAAACAAAAAATGCGTATTTCAGTGGCGTCTCTAAAGTACAATATTACGGTGAATTGTAAAGTTCCACACACTCGCACACTCGATGTTGAAAACGGCGCACAACTTTTGGGCGCCGTTTTTAACATTGTGTGAACGAGTGTCTAGAACATTCATGAAAGAAAAACAAAAATTATATTGTTATTGCTTTGAATTAATTAAATTGTTTATATCTGTAGAAAGAATTAATTAGTAATAAATATCGTATAGCTGACGACACCTGGTGTAACAGAAAAAAAGTGACCTTTTGGAACGAGTCAAATTTGGTAAAAATTCAAAAAGGTGCTGTCATGTTAAATATTATTGAAGTTAATAACTTTAAAATTCAGTCAAATGCCAGCAATATAATAATTTGTACACGACACGTAAAACTTAACGTCAACACGAAAGTAGATTTAACAAAAAAACAAGTAAGACGAATTTTCTCAGTCGTCGTATCCCTAAATTATAATTAAGAAAGACAAAGAAGAGCTTTTATTTGAGTTAAATAAGCAAACGGACAGACAATGACACCATTATTTAATTTTTTAGTAATTAGTAATAATTTCCAGCCCGGATTAATTCACTTACCACCATATTTGCAGCTTTCGTTTGAGACCGGTGTATGTGAATTCTTTGTCGACTCTTAAAAGAAGGCCGAAATCAATTGGACAAAAAAACTGTTTGCTGTGTCCAGTTTTGTTATATCATGATATCCCACCAAATCTCGACCGAAACATTGTCGTAACAACAAAAGCAAAACAAAGAATTAGCTCAATAGTTCGAACAATTCCTAATGATAAGGAGTCAATGACTCTTCTCAAAATTATAGATTGTATCTTCCGTATGGATTATACACATGAAGCAGGCTGTAGAATGGATCGGCTGAAACATTGCGATAACGATTAAAAAAACAACGCAGAAAATGAGTTAGATAGTTTGAACAAATCTTGAAACTGGTATTTTTTATGGTAATCGATCATTGGTTTAACGAGCCCAAAATGGCTATTTCCGGTTAACTTTGACTATAAAAATGGTTATTTCCGGTTTTAACATTAGACTCGATCTCAACTTAGCAGATGACATATTGAGGGGGGTTTTTTTTTGGGGGGGGTAGGTCGCTTCTTAAATTGAAATCTTTTGTAATAAAAAAAACAAAGTCATTAGATTGTTTCTTCTTTGACCGAAAATAAAATAAACTGTTTTTTCGTTACGCAACAATTGTTTGATTGTTTTAATGTTTTGTCTCGCTTCTTGATATGAAATCTTTTGTAATAAAAAATACTAAATCATCTGACTCTAATGGTAAAACCGGAAATAGCCATTTTATAGCCAATCGAAATTTAGGCTCGTCAAACCAACGATTACCTTTTTTATCATTTATTTTATTCATGCTTGTCTTTAAAAAGTGGACTTTAAAAGTTCCAATGCGGAAAATGTCGATCTTCCATTTTAATCTTTAAAGTTTATAAACAGAATAATCTTTAAAGTTTATAAACAGAATAATCTTTAAAGTTTATAAACAGAATAATCTTATTAATAATGGTTTTCGCATTGGTTGACGATAAAGAAAGATAACCCTTCCCTTATTATTTCCCCTGGAATATTTCTACGGAGCAAATATAATTGTTCTGTGTTGTTATTTACAGTGCGTCACGCCGTGGAGTAGTGAGTAGTGAGTTAGATCCTAACTGAGTGCTCCACACTTGTGGCCGACTAAGCTAAGCCTAGTGAATACTAATGTGGGTGCCTCGATGTGGAGCAGTGGTTAACATATATACTAATACCAGGCAGTCATGCGCGGAGTAGGCGGTGTTCAGTTGTCGGCTCTGGATAGACCTGCGCGGAGAAGTGGCCCTTTTTTTAAATATTGAGAGGTAGTAAGAATTCTCTTTTATAAACATTAACAGAAATTGTAGATAATGTGTTTATTACATTTTTATGTCGGGAGTCACATTTTTCGTTAAAGAAGTCATCAAAAAGTTGATGATTCAAAATTGTTTAAAGTCTTGATGACAATTTATTTACAACTGTGTGTCAGTCTAAGATTTTAGGGTTTTTAGATGGAAAAGTATGGGAAAATGGAAAATCGTTTGCTTCGTAAAAATCAGATCAGTCCAGTCTCCCAAGATGATAAAATATCTTCAGTGTTTATTTATGTATTCATACTAGACTCACAATTTTACATAGATTCATTTTTTTCCCAAAAAATATTTTACACGTCCTTTTGTATGTCATATTTAATATTGGTTAGGGTAGAAAAAAAAATTAAAAGTAAAACAATGTTACAAATACGACAAGAAAACAATTATCATACATGGATAATTTCACTTGGTTATGGGCCTAAAAATAAAGGAACTGCGGCTTACAGGAATTATCTCCCTTTTACCAATTCGGATGTTTTTCATCTAAATCCGGATGTTTTTGGTTGCGTCGAGACGTAAGGCAATGCTATTTAGTTGATTTTAAATCACAATTTATAATTTTAAATCACCTGGAATCTTCCGCCAAATGGATGTATGTGTTACTATTCCACCACAAGAGTTTGTGTGATCTTTTGTTTTGTTTTGTATTGGTGTGCTGATGCCGACTGATGTTTGAATCTATCTATCTATCTATCTATCTATCTATCTATCTATCTATCTATCTATCTATCTATCTATCTAACAACGTGTTTAATTGCTGTGTTTGTGTTCTAAAAAAACCCATAAAAACTACAATAACTCTTAAATGTAAGACTAAAGACATTTTATTGTGAGAGTTAAAAAAAACTTAAAGGCAACTTTGCAATAAAAAATAAGCACCACGTGTGAAAATATAGGCATAGATATTTATAATGAGAAAATAGGATATTGCCAGTTGGAAATTATCAGTAAGGCAACGTTTTCTGGAGAAGGACATACATACGGAGAGATTCCTTCTATTAGGCCATGTTGGCCTGTTGAACCCTGCGTGTCATGCCTTGTGGGCCACCACTACGTTTCTCTGATGTGACCCACGGCTCCTGAGTGAGGCAAAAGGGGGTCGTCTGATTTTTTCCCTTAGGGCAATGTAATATTAGAGAAAAAGGACAAAACCGTAAAATTTTAAATAAACTTGTTGTTTGACCACAGAGATTGGAGA
>VCCN01005562.1:7787442-7797585 GCA_006491835.1 Architeuthis dux
CGAATATTTGGGTGTAGCTTGTTTGTGTATGTGTGTGTGTGTTCTGCTGGATATTGTGTGTTGTTGCTGTGTTGTTAGTGGAAGATGTTGGCTTGTGAGTGTGTGTGAGAATATTTGGGTGTAGCTGATAGACTCAACCATTGGATTACCACTGGGGACCTTTCCCGAGTTTAACTCTCTTATTATTTTATGCATTTAAAAAAATAGTTGTTGTCGTTTCTGTACTCCAACGATCGTTAGGTAACAGTATTTGGTGCATGATGCAGACGGTTTGTCACCTGTTTTGACACTTTCACGTCACGTTACCCAGCGAATGTTACCAGAGCTAGTTCCCGAAAACAACAAAACCACAGCTTCTGGGTAATGATCAAGTACCGCTCCTTGTTTTTTTTTATTGTTTTGATAAATTTATGTAGGGATTAATTATCAAAAGTCTGTAATAATTATTTTTTTTTAAAAGTGCAAAGAGGTGTTTTATGTTTTGCTGAGAAATAAGGCTTTTTGGATGAAATAGTTTGAAACCCTGATGTGGATTTACTATATAAATGAACAGTGTGCTTTGTTATGTTTCTTCCCCTTAAAGGTAACAATTTTGCTGATAAAAATAGATCCTACCCACCATTTAAAACAATGGACACTTCCACCTAAACGAGTTCAGGTCACTTTTTAATAAAACCTCAGATGAAATTGATTAGACGTAATCATTTATTTACACTATTAAAAGCTTTGAAGTAGTGAATTATTAAGTCTTAAAGTAAGTAGCATGTCGAAGAGCGATGATCAGCAAACTGGTTTTGCAGACCGTCCCTAGTGATGTTGATCCTCTTAGGGAACCCTAGTAGTGTGACTCTGGATTAAACTAAGATAAACTAAAATAAATTCATATCTATTTCTCTTGTGTTTCTATAGTAAATTAAGTAATTGTCAATCAGTACATCTTTATTAAATTTCAAATCTGAGTAAAATAATTACTTATGTTATATCTGTATATTATTTATCTTGGTTTTCTTGTGGAGTTAATTGGGTTATACAGTAACCGCAAAAAGTATCCGATACATTTAAAAAAGTATCCGATACATTTAAAAAAGTATCCGATACATTTGAAAAAGTTTATTTTAACATACTTATACACCTTCAAAATTGACAGAATTAATATTTGGTCAAACTTTTGTAAATTTTGAAGGTGTATTAGTCCGGGGGCCAGCAGGGGCTACCGTGCACCCCACCCCCCATGATTCTAAATTTAGGGTGTTCCGTAGGATGTCCTCTTTCAGAAAAAAAGATGTTCCCAAGAAAAAGTTGGGAAGAACTATCTCATTTGTATAAAACAAAATGGCCGCCAGCACACACCAAAAAAATAGAATTCCATATCTCGTCTCCCACTTGACATATCTGAGTACTTTAAATGGCTAAATCATAGTTTTCAGACATGAGGAATTCAAAAATTCACTTTATTTTACCATAAAATTAATTTATAGGTATTTCAGGATTTTACAAGGAAAGTTCAAGTATACTTTATTTGACGAGGGGGTGGGGGCACGGTAGCCCCTGCTGGCCCCCGGTCTATATGTATTTTAAATGTATCGGATACATTTTGCACTCATCGTATCAAGGTCTGTCAGAGAAGTATCCAGCCATTTATCATTAACAAAAAATATCCTACCTAGGGCAATGGCGCCTTAGTCACCTTCAAAATATTCCCTTGGAAACTTCAAAGCAGTCTGTACATTCCTCTTTCCGGATCGATATCAGCAGCCTAGTCGCGTTCTCCTTAATCTTGTCTACGGTCTGGAATCTTTTTGTGAAAAGCCAAAAGTCGCAGGAAGCCAAATTTAACTATAAGGACTGAAGGACCTGCGTGATGCGACATTTTGCAACAACAAACTGCAGAAGACGTGAAGAATGCTTCGGTTCTCGAGATATTTGAAATGGCTGAATACATTCCGGACAGGCCTAGTATATTTATTCAAACAAAATTGTTTGAAAAATTAATACAAAAATTACTTATGCAAAATAACACACCTCAACCTCTATACATTTATTCAACCGTCACAACTCGTCGTACAATCCATTCCTAAATAATTCTTCATTTAAAGAACGGATGAATTCATTGAATTTGATCCTGATTGGAGTTCTTGCCTGTAAGGAGATCGGGTAAATAGAACAGGCGCAGCGAAGTCTCCATCGTCAAATTATTCAACTTGACATGATTTTTGCAACAAAGGGCGCTGTTTAATATTTGAACGCATCATTACAAGCTGCTTATCTATGTGCACGAATTATTTGGCAACTTTAAAAGAAGCTATGATGCATTCAAACAGTCATCTTTCACCAAACGCTCACCTCCCAAGGATGATAGCGCAGTTACGGCTGGCTTTTGCTTAGACTTGTACACTGAACTTAAGCAATTGTTCGTAAGACGTACATATCTCAGCCAGGGACAAGCGACGATCGCTGTATGGTATCAAAGCGTTATTTCTATGAATAGTTGTCAGCCAATAGACGATGTAATATTGCGTCTCAAAGTCTTATAAAAGCTGGCTGTCACAGTCTAATTAATAGCAGTAATAAATTGATGGGATTACGTAAATTCCAAGATGGAGCATGTTCGCTATTAATTTTTTTCTAGTCTTCTCTTCATATTATTATCACTTTTTATCACAACCTTCTTGGCCAAATACCCTCCTATCGCTGAAGTAAGTAGCGTGAAATAAGAGTAAAGAAGTATGGCTATTTTTTCTTCATCTCATTGTTGCTTTGGTCGCAACTTTCATCATCTAGCAACCTCCAACCGTTAAGTAGCGTGAATTAGAGAATAAGAATTAGCTTTTGACGAGATCTGAACTCGCACCCCATATCCCGGTAGCTCGTCGCTCATGGACAACGCCTTAACCAATCTGTTTACAGCCATATTTCCACCTCCCAACGGCTCCATCACAATGTTCACTTCCCGACTAGAATGTTGAGCGAAGAAGTGTCACCTTCGTCTGATTAGGTGATACAACATTCTTGAAAGGTCAAAAGGCGAAGATAAATAAATAATAACGTTTGCAACAAGAGTCAGATTGGATGATAATCTAATTCAATATCATAATTCAAAACGTAATTGGCAAAATCTCTAAGTAATGCCTTGCTGTTTCACTCACCCCTGGTCGTTTCAATTGTGAACTTTTATTTTTCTCCCCATCTCCTATCGCAGCCATATTACGACACAGTTATCCGCTCTTGAGTACTTAAGAAAGCCTTAAGGACGCAATTGTTCTGAACTTTTGGTAAGGTTGGATTTCAAAATGGTGTGATATTTTTAGCCCGAAGTCTGTGAGTTTGGTCGTTATCAAAGTGGCAATTAACATTCATGTTGTTTTGAGTTCAATAGGTTCAAGGTTATGTGAGTCCAATGAAGGATCATCAAAAATCGGATATCGGCTTCAAATAATCCACGGTAATCAAAATGTCTCGTATTCAGATTCGTCTAATTGCTTCTTTTCATATGTGGATAAAAAAGTAATTGCCTTTTCCCTTGAAGCCAAGGGCTTAACATTAGTTCTTTCTGTTGGTACATTTGTTTCCCAAGAGGAGTTAATAGACCTCCTTAATCTGTAAAACTAGAATTTCAGGAAGTAATTTCTCTATTGATGGTGTGTTGTAATTTAAAGACCCGTCTTTCGATGGCGGCGAATTACTGCGTTTCAATCAAACTATTTTCCCCACTGGGAACTTGTTTTATTTATAAAAAATATTTATCGGTCTCCGACTGAATTTCTGAGACGAAATGTTTTTGGTATTATACATTGATGCTTTTAGACTAGATTAGTCACTATTTTGTCTTTATCACAAGTTATCCGACGAAGTGATGTTATTAGTATAAACTGATTCTTTCGGACCATTATCACAACGTTTCGGACGCTGTACTCTCCGACCTTCTTCCAGTCTGATTTGATCCACTGGGTTATGTTGTTTTCATTTCTTTACCTGTCAAGTCTGGTGTCTTTCCTAGGATACATAATACTCGTAATCGCCCATTCTTCCTGATGATACCACTCTGCTTTTCCTCTGCGCCGTTGTATATAGTGAATTAAAGAAAAGGTTGTCTTCGAAGGTTCCGTAAGGTTACCGAATGCGACTGAATGCGACATGAACCTGAGGAAGGCTAGAGGGTACAAAGGCAAAACAAATCTGGTCCGAAATAAGTGATGAATAATCTATCTATCTATCTATCTATCTATCTATCTATCTATGTTTAATATTTCATGAATATATTAAATTTTAACTTATTTTTATTCTACGGAAGAAATGAGGAAGTGTACGAATTTGTCAATTTTCTGATTACCTAATTGGCTTCTAAGAAATGTCTAAGAAACGTCAAATTTAAAATCGTTTACTCTAGTTGCTATTTAATTGGATATTATACATCAATTTTACCGTATAGGAGTAAATGTGGGTAAGAAGATAGTGTTGCGCCACCATTCCAAGTGTAGATCGCACACTTGAAAACTGGTGCTTAAACACTAATTTCTGGCATCGGTGTGAAATACGCAACTATCTCAGCCGCGGTCCAATCTATGTACTTTTTAATAGTAATGCTGATGTTGACTCTGTTGTTGTTGTTGTTGTTGATTATTATTATTATTAATAATAATAATTTTGCTGTTTTGATACAATCATTTACCAAGTCTTTCACTTGAGACTTAAGTCAAATAAAGGTTTTTACCGTAGGAAGTTGTCGAGCATACAATGTTCGCTTAACCTCTTTAAAATCCTCCCTAGCCCACTTTACTCTTGTTTTCTTTCCTTTCGTTATTAGTGGGTGGCAACTGAGGAGGACAATCATTTGGAATCACCCGTTGACGGTGTCCATTCTCAGTTTTGGGAGGATCAGAATCAGTAGCATATTTTTCGACCCCAGGGTGTTTTCGCCCTGGGGGACGCGACCGTAGGTAAGACGGCCGATGCATACCTTCCACCCTAACCACACAGCTTAGAGTGTACTCAATTATGGAAATCTGTCCTATGAAGTGTTTTCCACACCCTTCGCTCGTACCGGAGATAAAAACCCGCGACCTTCTGCGTGTGAGGCTGACATGCTAACCATTAAACCATCCGAGCGAACTTAGGGCTAGTAATATGGTGTTTCACTAATCTCCCAAATGAGGAAAACCTCCCTGCTTAGAAAATCAACATTTGAAATACTTGCCTTTATCTGAACTCGAACCCCGACTTCTGGCGCGGGCAGGAAATATGCAACTATGTCAGACAAGTGACAGGATCACGCTATATATTTTAATAGTAATGTTGATGTCTGGTCTTCTACTCATTATCATAATGTTACTTCACATCGCAAAATGTGTCTATGGTCGCTGGGAATAGCGTCTCTTTAAAATTCCCAGCGTCCTTTTTAGTATTTTTAATATTGGAGACGACTTCAGCAATAGCATGATTTGATTCGTTTCAGTTTTTCTCACGATCTTTAATTTTTCCTAATACCATTGCAAAGGTCTTTGGAGTCGTACACAGTAGTTATATTTGATGTTCCATAGTTGTTACATCACTCGAGCAAGGTCCTGATATTTATCTTTCTATGCTCTTTTGGTTCTTCTCTTTTCTTAGTTTATAATAATTTAAGCTAGGACGCACCGCCGTGGAATAGTGGTCAGCAAGCTAATATTGCACGCACTTGGTGCTGCAGTGAGTTTGATCCCCAGAAATGTGGTATTTTGCCAGATTAGGTTAATCTTGGTAAATACCTATAATTATAACATTTCTTAGGATTAGCTCCTTGGGTACATCGCCGTAGAGCAATTTTTTGCAAGCTATTCAAACAGACAATATTGTATAGGAGTTTGATCCTCACTGGGTGCTTCATACTTGTGGCCTAGTGCCATACTAAATTAGGCCTAGTAAATGCCTATAATTATAACTCTTGTTAATATTAACTCCTAGGGCGAGCTAGTCTAGCAGATTACTGTGTAAGAGTTTGATCCTCACTCGGGGCCTCACATTTGATACCTTGTGTCAGACTTAGCTAATACTAGGAAAATACATATCTTTATGTATCTTGTTAACAATATTAAATACTTGATCGCATCGCCATGAAGCAATGATTAGCGAGCTAGTCTAGTAATCTACTGTGTTAGAGTTCGATCCTCATTGGTGCTTTACATTTGAGGCCTTGTGCCAGACTCAGCTAATATTAGGAAAATTCCTATCTTAATATATCCTGTTAACAATAAGGTCGCCTCGCCGTAGAGCAATAATTTGCAAATTAGTTCGATCCTCACTCGTTGCCTCACATTTGTGGCCTAGTGGCACACTTAGCTAAACTAAAGTAAATATATCCAACAATTAAAGCTTGCTCTCTGTCCTAGGGTGATTCGTCGAAATATAACAGTCTCAAAGTGTTTCCGACAACAGATTCTGGTTTGTGTTTACAAGGCCGCAGCCACAATTTCATATTATTAAGTGTCGAGGTCGTAGTGTCACTCTAGTAGTTTGGCTGATCTTTGTCGAGGTCTAACATGGATGTAATAGCTCTTTGGGTAGGTAAGAGAGTTATAGTTTTTGTTGTAAGCTTAGCTTAGTCTGGCACAGGGGCACAAGTGTGGGACAACCAGCAAGAATCAAACTCATTACACGAACGAATCGTTCTGCTAACGAAAGATTAGCTTACTATCGTCGTGCTATAGTCGGTACCCATATAAGGTAGTTATTGGAGAGTGATTTAGCCAAGGTAGTTAAGGGGGCGTGCTACGTGAAGTCATTAGTGTGAAGGAAGCAGCCTCAACCGGAATTCGAACTCGATTCATCACTCCCGTGAGAGTAAACGTTACGCTGCACCGCACCTTCCCCTTAAATAGTACTTGTTAGTAGATGGCGGTAAGCAGGGCGCTTGTATAATCATTATTTAGTATGAACAACCTCAATTTAAATTTTGTTTTAATTGTAGTTTACCAAGCGTGGCCTAGTATAGCGCAAGGCCACAACAGAATAGCTGGGAACCCGTGAGGTTCGAACTCGCTACACTAGCGAATCAGTCCGCAAGACGGGCGTGGTAACCATCGCGGCATGGTAGGCGCCAATTGGTATTTACTAAGTCTAGCTTAATCTGGCATAATACCACAAGTGCAGGGCAGCCGGTGAAGATCAAACTCACTACACAGAAATAATGTTCTGCTAGACTAGCACGTTAACCATTACTCCCTGGCGAGGCACCCAAATAGATATTTAATAAGCTTTTGGAAATGCCTTTTTTCATCATTAGGCTACGAACTTGATTGATTCACACACACACACACACACACACACACACACACACACACACACACACACACACACACACACACACACACACACACACACACAGCCGTCGAGAGAGATATTTGTACCTGGGGCGAGACTGCTTCAGGGTCCCCACCCACAATGTATTAAAACCAAAAACTGCGTAATTTTAATTATTTATTCATTTCCAAAGATCATAGAATGACTGCACGGAACTTTAAAAACAATTTTACGTGGAAAACACATACATTTAAGAATTTTAATAAAAATCCCCTAATTATTAGATGTTAATGAAATTTTCGGTACTTATATAAGAAAAGATGAATATTTTTCAGAGATGTTTCCATTCAAAATGTTGGAAAAAAGAATTATACTATGATTATATACCCCCTTAATTCAGTTGATGATTTAGTATACTTATAATTTTCGGACGTTGATAATATTTACATATATTAAAGATATTAAAGAAAACTAAATTCTGTTTCCCTTTTTGTAAAAAAGGTTGTGGTATAAAATCAATTTACGTCCGTTTGTCTCCCGCTGGCGGCCATGTTGGAAGGGGGGTTGAAGGCGCGAAAGGCGAGGCCAAGGGAATAAATCTTGGTTCGAAACCGGAACCGGAAAACAAAACGGGTGAACTTAGGTTTATTTGGCTGGTGACAGAGTCGCGAGCCATTGGTTGTTTTCTGACTACTTCCGGATTGGAGCGTGCACGCGAGGATTTTGATTACAGCGCAGAAAGAAAGAAGGTAAGCGAGTTTCATCATCAGACAGTACACTATAAAGGTTTAAGGAGTTCCGCACGAAAGCCGTACTTAGGAATAAAATAAAAATCGAAAATACAGTAAAATATTGCTCTTCCTGGCTAATCTTCAATTTTATTTGTTAGCTTATATTTTAGGGCTATTTTCCATAAAAACAAAAAAATATCAACAAACATTTTTTATAGATTTTGTTTCGAATATTTCAATTAATTCGAAATTCTTATTGATTGATGTTTTCGCCGATAAAGTAAACATTGTATTAAACGCAGTTTAGTTCACATTATAATTAATACAAATTTGTATTAGACACAAATTTAAGTTTTGTTCTTTCTGGCAAAACAAGAAAAAACTTAAGAACGAATTTTTCAAAATTTTAAATTACGTTTCCAAAATAATGTCGAAGATTTTTCAAATGTTGCGTAAAAATAGTGAACTTACCTAAAACTGGGTTTTCACTTTTTCAGGTGTGATTTGCGTGCGTTTTTGCGTGCAAAGTTTTGTATGATATGTCTGAAATCTATTTCATGCTGAGTCGATATAAGGCCACCAGACGACGCCGTGACATGCTTATTCTGAGATAGTTCTGTCAGCTTTAGCTAACTACATGAAAGTTATGCTGAGGCTGCTGTTGCAGGCATCATAAGAAAATTCCGGAGTGATGCACAAAGATTCGGTACACCGTTTTCCAACTTGTAATCGTATATAAATCCATGGGTTTAAGCTGTAGTTCCCAAAAGTGGCCACGGTTTATAATAATTTGCATGTCGATTAATTCATTTGAAAGTTCTTTGCCATTTACATTAGCATTGTAAATATTTGCAAATGACGCACTTGGTCAAAAGATTTTCGTTACAACTTCAGATCTTCTTGTTAGACCATCAATGAATTGACAATGATATAAAAACAGATGTCCAAAATAATGATTATGCATATGTGTCAGGATCTTTTGTCTGACATTCATCACTTGACTGGTCCTCATCAAAATATTTCTTTCGCTTTCTCTCATTTGATTGTAGTTTTATTTCAATTTGCAGACTGTTTGCGACATGTTTTCATTCTGTCAACAGAGTGTCAAATTGATCGGTTTCTACAGATTTTGAATATCATTTCAATGTTGTCCACTTCAATATCAATAGCGGCATCTCTTGCCTGTATTCCCATGTTGCAGATGTTAATGGGAGCCTTAATTTTGAACCAGATGTACCATGTATTTAATAGCTCTTGTTACTTCAGATGAGAGGTACCACGGAATGTTAACCCCCTTTCAACCCAAAATAAAATAATATCAGACGGTGTAAAATATTAATCCAGTTAGACTCCTCTGTTACAATTTGTTTATGTAGAACATGTTCCATGAATCTATTTGAATGAATATTTGCTCGAGCTCTCTCCATGACACATAATTCAATTTATGCTGGTTACTGCGTTCATGCTCAAGAATTCTGTCACATCATTTTCTGCGGTAGACCACCCATTCTCTGTTATCAAAGCTGATGCATTAACTCCGCCTTTTCCAAAGAGTCGTCATGATAAACAAAATATGGTTTGTTTCTTGACATTCCACACTAGCCAATCTCTCTCAGACATTTCACCGTTGTGATTTCTGTGTTTAAAGATGCCAACGGGAAGAGATTGCTGCTCACTGTCGCTTAGAAATGTTTTGGGCAAGGGAATATGTACGTTCCGCTACATTTTCAATGTTCTCTACACATTTCCAATATCAAAACCAACCGGTGTGTCCTTGATGTGTTCTTTTTCAGGGCTTAGTTTTAAGTTAGTGATATTCTGTTCACTTTCAGGTGTGATTTCTTTGGGCACTGTAGGTGGTTCATGGTTAACAGTTTTAGATTGAAGTTTGTTCTTGAGCAGCTGGTTCCGCTTTTGCTGATACATATTGATCGTTTAGCTCGTTGGAAGTAATACGCATATATAGTAATAAACTCTTTCCTCTGTGTTCTCGTTCATTTCCTGTCTTTCTTTGATTTCGCTTTTGTGCTCTAGACTTCTGCTTACGCATTGCGTTGATATGATTGAAACAGCCCGAGTCATAAGCTAAATAAGCGGCTGCTTAGGACCCGTGGCCAACAGAGGGCCCAAAGAGGGG
>VCCN01005562.1:7929683-7942049 GCA_006491835.1 Architeuthis dux
AATGGCTGTTTGTTCAAATACTTATGACCGGTACTGTATATGCACACTTGCATATTTAATCTATGCAATAAAAAAGCAATAGAAAGAAAACAACGTCATTATTTCTGTTTGGTTCAACAACAAAATAATTTTTGATAAGAACGAATCGTTTAAGAAAACCACGCAGGGTTGTCTCAAACAGAAAACGTGAGAAACACACCGGGTGACGCGTCCCATCCGAACTCCAACCGTGCTTTATCAATCCAGTGTCAAATATTAGAAATTCAATTTATCTTTCTTGTTTAATAATACGATACCACCAATCCTCAACGCTTAAATGTCCAACTGATAAAACAAAATACGGTACAGTATCCATTTCCCAGCAAACGGGATTCTAAATAGTAATAGTCTGTGAGACAAGATTGTTAATCATTGCTCCACGGCGAGGCGATCTTTGTATATTTGTGTGTGTGTGTGTGTGTGTGTGTGTGTGTATGTGTATGTGTGTGTGTGTGTGTGTGTAAGCAGGTGAAAACCCGTGATCTGATTTCTATTCTTTGGCACCTACGAACTTGCATACCATCCATCGAGAGCTCCTCTTTCATTGATGATGTCATCGACGATTAGATACATGTCACTTTAACAGTACCGAAGATCCCAAAAAGAAATATATACGAGGTATGTCCGGAAAGTATCCAGCCATTTAATGTTTACGAAACAAATAGCCTACCTACAGCAATAGCACTTTAGTCCCTTCAAAGTACTCTCATTTGGATCTCACATATTTATCCCAGCGACCCATCGACCCAACAGTTTGCAAAGTTCTCTTTCGGGATCGCTATCAGCTTCCTCGTCACATTCTCCTTAATATCGGGCAAATGTAACAAATGACAGCCGTGTCTGAATGAACGAAACAGTATATTCAGTTTTACGCACATCAATCATTATATAATGTTTCTCTGGTGAGAAGAAATTATTCGTGGCTTCATCTTGTCCTTAATAATCTATCGAAGTATTTAAAACTCATTTTAATAACTAAGTTTATGAATTTACTCACTCATTTACTCGCTCGAGATAAATCATACACCTTGCCCGAACTAATCAGGAGTGTTAAAATTAAATTTGGTAAAATATGTAAAGAAATTGGCTTGTTTGGATGACGCAGTCGAACAGAAGAAATATTTCAACCGGTGATTTTACTACATGGCAATCTTTATTTTAAGAAAGGTAAAAATGCAACTCAAATGCAAAAATGTTTTGTGCAGTTCATGGAGAGGGTACTATGAATAAAGGTACTGTGAATGATAGAACTTGTTAAAAGTTATTTGCGAAGTTTTGTGCTGAAGACTTCTCGCTGAAAGATACTCTACTATCGGGTAGACCAAGTGAAGTTGATAAAAATCAAATCAAGACATTGAGAATAATCAACGTTATACGGCGCGGGAGATAGCCAACAAACAGAAACTATCCAAATCAAGCGTTGAAAATCGTTTGCACAAACACGGTTACGTTGGTCGCATTGATAAATGACTTCCACATAATTTAAGCGAAAAAACAAACACACTGGACCGTGGTCCGTATAAAATTCGCTACTTAAACATAACGAAAATGTTCCGTTTCTGAAACAAATTGTGAGTGGTGATGAACATTGTATACTTTACAACAACATGAAATGCAAGGGATCGTTGAGCAAGAGCAATGAACAGACTCTTACCATACCCCCAAAACGGCCGTCACCCAAAGAAGGTGATGCTGTGTATATGCATCAGCTTAGCGCTCCTTGCAAGTTTCAAGTCTGGTCGAGACCAGGATTTTAAGTTTTTATGATCCTCCCCTTGGCAGGATTCAAGTCCACTGAAGGGATACCTCCACCCTAATCACACAGCTTAGAGTGTACACAATAAGCTGCTGTGTGCACAGGGACATATTTCCTAATGAAGAGTTTTCCATACTCTTCGCATATCGAACCCGGTACCTTCTGTGTGTGTGGCAGACGTGCTAATCATTACGCTATCCGAGCAGACTCATCTGTCGTATTCAGCAGATATTGCACCTTCGAATTATCATTTATTCCGGTCTATAGAATTCTCTTCATGATGAAAATTTCAATTCGCTGGAAGACTGCAAAAGGTAACTATAGCAGTTCTTTGCCGGGAAAGATAAAAAGGAAGGAATTATGAAGCTCTCTGAAAGGTGGCAGAAGATAGTATAACATTACGGTAAATATAATCATTGAAATTCATTGAGAATTTCTGGGAATATTTTTGGACAAATGGAAAGACAGACAGACACGGGTGAATACATATATATCTTCCAACTTCGTTGGCAGAGATAAAAATAATAATAATACAAAAAAAAGAATAAAACAATGTTTTGCTGTGACCAGGATTCGAACCATGTATCCATTGTAGCCATTGTATCTAGAGTAGAGTATTCATTTTAGAACTTTTGCAGAATTTGTGTTGTGTGGATATATAGCTATTGTAGAAGGAGGTTTCTACAAGGTTGTGATTAATAAATGTTAAAGAGGGTTGCCAATTTGTTGAGTTGAAGTGAATATGTAATAAATGGTGAAGCAGGGGAGAAGTTAATTGAATTGTAGAAGAATGTGGATCGTTTCTACATTTGAAATTAGCGGTGAAAAAGCGATGGCAAAAATGAACTGTCATGGCTGCCGGTAGTAGCAACAAGAATAGCAGTTGGCGTCCTGGTTAAGGAGGAAGGAGGAAGGTCACATGGTCAAAAGTGGAGGACGGAAAATCGGCCAATTTGTTTTTTGGCGGTCAATTCAAACAAAGGAAAAGAATGAAAACACAAAGGCGTTAGATTTAAAATGCAAAAAAGGTTATGTTTAATAAAAACATGTACGGAAAAGAGGGTACAATGAAAGGAAATATACGCATGTGTAAAAGAGAGTTAGTGAAAGATTTTGGTGAGATGATGGTGAAAAGAAGAGAAAAAGGATTTTTGCCTTTTAGCCGTTTTTCGTGTTCCGAAATGGATTTTAGTGAGGATGCAGCGTAGTTATTCGAACTAAATCTTTAGGTGGTACTTGCGCCTAATGATGTCTGCCCTCATCAAAAGAAATCGGATGTTAAGCGAAAAAGAGGGCTTTTGACAGAAAGTAGAGAAAATGCCAGACATGTATAGATAGTTCTGGTCAGGAAGGCTTTTAAGGAATTGCTCCGCTAAACCCGATTTTAATTTTAACTAATTATCGATGGTCGTTATAAATTCTCGGATGGGCCTCTAAATGAGGTATTCATTCCTAGATTTGGCGAAAAGGAATGGAGAAAACCTGACCAAAGATGTGCAGTAAAAAAGTGACGGCATTTGAAGTAATGTCCGTAGTTAGAAAGTGGGGCCTTGGCGACCCCAAACATTAAGTGGAAAGAGGAAGAGATGTTTTTACGTGTCGGAGAAATAGACACGGGCGAAAGAGGCACTGTAGGGAACAGGCTACGAAGGCCAGGAGAATCGAAAAACAAGGGTTTTTATAGGCGTGCTGACGTCACGCAAAAAGGGAGCTACTATTAGTTGCATACTTCATAGGGGTCAAAGCTGGCCCTGTTGGTGACGAAAGCCAGCTTGCTATTTTAACCCTATTTTAGTATTTAGTGAAAAGTAACCGCTACACTACGATCTAGAGGAGGAGAAAATTGCTGGGTCTGGTGCAAAATGTAATGATTTCCTCCATAGCCCATTACCGGGTCGCGGTGTTTTTTTAAAATCTAAATCTTCAAAACACGTGTTATCGAATGGTAGAAACCGCATGCTTCTATCTTTAATAGTTCCCGAGATATGCAGCAGTTATGTGACCAATACATTTGATTAGATCGACCTCGTCTTCTGCTCAGTCGCAATACAGTTAATGTCGAATTAGTTTAATAAACTGAAGGAACTTCTCTGGTTACCTAATAGCTAGATAGATAGATAGATAGATAGATATCATCAATTTGTGATAGAACATAAATAGAAAAGAGAGATGAGCTAAGAAAAAGAAATTTGGTCGAGAGGTTCTTCACAACGAACAAGCCGTAAGTGAAAGTAGTTTCAACAAAATCGGGCAACAATTACGTAATGGGGCTAATATTGACCGGAAGTTCCCCGTTTCATCCGTAGGCGGAAGAATAAACAGAATATGTCTTCCTTTCTTTTCTTTCTTTTTAATCTCGTATCACTCAGTAAAGCAATATTCATCTTCTACTTCTCGTATCAACGGAAGGTCATGAAAAATCGGTCAGTCGTAAGGTCATATCCTTTGAGAACGAATTCTTTTTTTGGCGTCTAACTTTCTTCTACATTTAATCGTCAGTTTAATTCACTGATTTTGTTCTTTTTCTTAATCATTTATTTCCTTTTCTCTTCATCTTATAATCGTTTCATCAGTCAGTCTGTCGCCATTTGGGAGAAAAGAAAACTTGAAATCATTAAATGTACTTCGTTATTTATGTCATTATTTATTCTAACATCCTTCTAGATTTTCTTTCTTCTAGTCAGTCTTTCTTTCATCTTTGTTTTTCTTTCTTTCTTTTCCGCATAGTCATTCTTTCTGTTTTCTCTCTCCCCTTCTTCCACATAGCTGTTCTTTCTTTTAGTCGTGTTTCGTTTCTATTGTATTTTCTTCCTTCCTTTCTTCCTTCTTTTCTCTTTTTTCTTTTTTCTTTATTTCACTTTCTTTTTTCCCCCATTTTCTTCACCCTTTCCCCTCCCTTGTTGTCTCCCTTACTTTCTTCCTTCTTTTCTCTTTTTCTTTTTCCCTTCTTTTTTCCTTCTTTTTTCCTTCTATTTTCTTTATTTCACTTTCTCTCTTTTTTCATTCTTTTCACCCTTTTCCCTTCCCTTGTTGTCTCCCTTCCTTTCGACCTATTTAATCTTTTCTTTCTTTTTCTTTCTATTTTTCTTTCTTTCTATCTACCTTTCCTTTTTCTTTCTTTTACATAGACATTCTTTCTTTTTTTCTTTCTTTCCATCTTTTTCTTTTCTTCTTTTATATATTCTTTATATTTTCATTTTTTTTCTTTCTATCTATTTTCTGTCTTTATTCCCTTCCTTTCTTTTCGTCACTTTTTCATTTTTCTCTTTTTATCAACTTTCTTTCATTCTTCTTTTCTGATAATTTTTTATCTTTGATCCATCTATCATAATTAGAAACCGAAGCTGTCACCAAAACTGTCAACATAGATTTCTTCAGTGTTCTAGTCTGGCTGGCTATGTAGGTATCACGCGCACAGGCCACAGCAATGGGGCTAGAGGGATGAACATTTCAACCCTTTATTCCTTATTATGTCTAGACATTTTGTTTCTGTTTTTTTTAAATTACCCCCTTAACAGGTTTTTAGTGTGTGGGGGGTGGGGGTCGATTGAGGTGAGAGAAGTAACTTATTCATTCGTCATTCCTTTTTTTAATTGATCATCCTCATCACGGCATGCTGCCAAAAGATGATAACATGAAGGTTTCTATTGAGTGACTAAGCAGACCTGTCATTTATCTATTCATTTTGCAGTGGTTGTTAAAATAATTCCTTTATGCTTTTCTCTCTTTCTTTTTGTTATTCTTTCATCAGTTTTGTTTTTTATTCATTTTCTTTCTTTTCTTTGATTAATTCATTCCACCCTTTTTGTTTTTTTAATCTCAAACACTAGAGTCAGTAGCAGGGGCGTAGCCAGGTTCTAAAGTTAGAGGGAGCGAGCATATAAAAAAGGCGCCAGTCAAGTACACTTTTACATTTTTATTTTCTATTCAAAATCAAAACACAAATACAAAAAAAAAATTGCAGTAGACTCATAAATCTATATTATATTTAAAATCAAAACATAATAAAAACACGTGTTATTTATTTTACATTTAAAAAGAAATACCAATAAAAAGTAACGAGATTCAACTTGTATCTCACAAGGGAACCCAGAGTTAAAACTTATTGAAAAGACGCCAGTCTAGCTACACCACAGGTCAGTATGCGACTATTTGAACCACGAAGTAAGTCAACTTATTGATATTTGCTAAGTTTAGTTTATAACGACACAACAAACTGAGACAGTGTGGGATACCGAGTGAAGATCGAACTCAGTACTACACTGGAAAATAGAACAGTGGCACCTTAGTTCTCTTCAAAGTACACCGCTTGGGACCTCACAAATGTATCCCAACGTCCATTCCACTTTTCATAGCAGTATGTCCTCTTTCGGGATCGCCATCAACTGCCTCGTTGAGTTCTCCTCAATCTCGTCCACGATCTGAAATCTCCGTTTCAACAGCGAAAAGCCAGAAGTCACGGGGAGACAAATTTGGAATGTAGGGAGACCTGGCAGACCTGGGTGACGCAATGTCCCCCCCCCTCCAAAAAAAAAATAAAAAACAAAAAAAAACATGCAGGATACATGAAGAATTGGCAGGCTTGGTCAGTGGGATTGAGACACAGCACACAGCGCACAAGCTCTCAATGGCGTCTCGCTGTCGACAGAGTAATCCCTCGACATAGTTCTTTTCACGCATGCGCAGTAAGGTCCAATCTGATTGGCTGCCAACTTGCACCAAGGCTGCGCAACCGGTTGCTAACCATTACTCCATGATTTGGTATTTTAATGATATCTACAAAGCTTAGTTTCGAAGGGTATGGCATATGACCACAAGTATAGGAAACCAGTGAAGATCCAACTCACAACTGTAGTAATGGTCTGAGAGACCAGGTTGGTAACCATTACCCCGCGGCGAGACATCTCACGTATTTTCTAAGCCTAGCTTAGGCTGTTTCAGCGCCACAGCAGTTAGACACCCAGTGAGGATTAAATTGCACTAGCAGATTTTCCCCCAGAGACGAGCTTAAGAACCAGCGTTCTATGACATGCACCCGTATTTACTAAGCTTAACAGTTCTGTACATGGCAACAGGTGAGGCACAAATACATCATTGAATCCTCTACAGTAGTCATCTCTATCTGCGAGATTAGCTAGCTAACCGTTGTTCTACGTGGCGCCGCCCTAATGATATTTACTAAGCATCGCTAAGTTTGCACCAGGCCATGAATGTGAAACATGCAGTGAAGATCTAAATCACTACACAGTAATAATGGACTGTGAGACTAGTTAAACATCGTTCCACATTGATATGATATATTCTAAGCTTAGCTTAGTCTGGCGCAAGATCATGGGTCACGAAGTGAGGATTGAACTCACTGCCGTCGAAATGATTGGTAAGCTTAACTCGCTATCTATTGCTCAATGGAAACGCTTCTTTGTTGTCTTTTTTTCATAAATCTTTCACTTTTCTTTCTGCCTCCTTTCTTACTCATTTTCTTTCTTTCTTTCCCGGTTTCTTTCTATCTCAATTCTCCTCTTTCTTTGCTTCCTTTTGTTCCGTTCCTTTGTGTTTCTTTCCTTCCTATTTTCTTTCTCCCCTTCTTTCTTTTCCATTCTTTCAGATTCTTTCTTTTTCTACATACTTCCCTTTCTTTTTTCCTCACATAAATCTTTCACCCAACATTTATTTCTAATTTCCAGAATCTCTTCTTCTTGGCAGACGTCTGCCTTTCTTGTTAAATTTCAATGCCTTATATATCACAAAACCCTCACGCCACCGCTACCCATCACTTGCAGCTGCTGGCTCTTTGGGTCCAACCCCCACACTCGTTTGTCGAACTTCGACACAGACAGAGCCAAGTAGTACACAACTCTCGTGTTTCTAGATTCAACCGCGAAGTTCTTAGTGTGTTTCGGGAGTGTTTTAAGTATTATACAGTCAACGGGGGAAAAAGTCAAACGGAGAAATATCCAATCTAACAGCTGCCAGATTTTGAAAGAGTTGACAATTAAGTTCGCAAAAAATAGTAACATTTATATCAAGTTACGCCTCCTAGTTATTTTCGTCCAAGCAAATCGAGTAACGTTGGTTTGTTCTCATTGCAAAGCTTTTCCTGCAAAGTCGGACATCCCGAAAATTGTGGCTTGCAAGTCGACCTGACCTGTAAGTCAACCCCTAAGATTACTTCAAAATTCAAGTTTCTGCCCATACCTGCCTGATAAGTCCAATCTTCTAGCCACAGCGATGAATAGTAATACCAAAATAGCCTACCTAACATTCACTATACATCACTTACTGGAACTGAACTGATTTATTGAAAACAGTGTTTATAATGAAACTATTCACAGACATATTTGAATTTCTATGAAACGATTTTTAAGAAAAGAAAAGTGAGCAATCATAACGTTTCCTGTTTCCATATGACCGCCGCTTCAATAGCCGACGACTCGGTCGATTCTGCTTTCAGCGGCCGATAACCGAATCGGCCCAGTCGTCTGCTACTGCTGATGGCGGAAAATTTAAAGTCAAAGAAGCAGACGACATTTTCCACTTACTGAAGTGAAAATGCTAACCACAACCCTAACCCTAACCCCAACCCCAACCCTAACCCTAACACTAACCCTAACACACAACCCCAACAATAGACCTTACGCTAAATACATTAACCCTAATTTATTCTTTGTTGATTTGTATTAATCAAGCTTTTGCTTGAAAAATAAACTGAAAAAATAACAACACTAGTCTCTTGAACCACATGAAATTGCCCGACAGCTGAAGCGGCGGTCATATGGATAGCCAAAAAGTGAATTTGTTCCAGTTAAAGAGTCCATAGTTTGAAATGGTGAATAGGAGATATTTTTATCAGCAAGATTTTACCCCTGAGTGGAAGAGGTGTTACGGATAGAAAAACAAAACGGTCACTGTTCATTATATATGTATATTAACTTAGCATGAGTTCGTATCAGACCATGTAACGAAATGCACTCTTGGTTCGTGTGTTCGCGCGTTAGGTGGCGTACGTGACCACCAGGCTATATCGTATTACCGGGGCTAGGAAAGTGTGTCAAAAGGCCCATATCAGATTACCCGAGGAATTTTTAAGGGGCAGTTATTTTCAAATCGAGGGCAGTTCAGAATCGGACAGACAGGTCGGCGGGCGAGGTAGTTCTCTCTCTTCACTCGGACGGGTGAAGGAAGGAGAGGGGGAGTAAGAGGAGAAAAAAAAAACGTTGATTTTTTAAATTACTACCATGACTAGTAGTAATACAGGAAAGTGACCCTTCGTGTACCAAAGTAATTGGAACAGAATTCGATGCCTCAAAAGTAACCCGCGTACCAGCCGGAAAAAAACTTATATCGACGGAAATAAAACCACAGATTTCCAATTGAAAATACGGAATTGTGTCGTCTTTCTCTCCACCCACGTGGGAGAGCCTTAATTTCCCGCCACATAAATTTCAGCTTCCGTCAACCCGCAGACCCAGAATAAATCATCTTCTCTCTCTCATCTCTCCCATACATCGGCAGGAGGAAACACAGATCGGCATTATACAACAACCATCTATACTCGGAGATCCGATGAGGATTGAACCTACTAACAACGGCCAGCAAGATTAGTTTCTGATCATTGGTATACTACGGCGTGCGTTCTGATGTGTTTTTTCATATGATTTGTTAACTTAGCATAATTTGGTATCAGCCCATCAATAGTGGCAGATCCAATGAAGATTGAACCCACTAACAACGGCCAGCAAGTTCAGCTTCCTGATCATTGCTATACAACGTGCATGCTGACCTATTTTTTTCTTTTCATATGATATATTCGTTGATCCTAGTGCAAAAGGAATTCACGGATATATTTGAATTGATATATTTTCTGTTTTTTTTTTGTTTTTGTTTTTCTTATAGAAAAAATACTGAATTCGTTTACCGGGAACAGTGCATAGTTTGAAATGGTGGATAAGAGGCATTCTTATCACCAACATTTTTACTCCTGAGTGGAAGAATCAAGTGTTACGGACACCGAACCAAGAACATCATACTGTTCATTATTAGAGTAGATCATGAAAATAAGTGCGGAGTTCAACCCGATATGGCTTCCGCTGCTCCACAGACCCAAACCCGACAAAGTAAAGAAAAGGACAAAGAAACACCCCAATCCTATGTTTTAAGGGTTACCCACTTCGAAATTAAAAAAGAATTATCTTTACCCCATCACACTCGGATTTTACACCTGTAGAAGGCCGAAAAATGGATCGACCGAAACGTCCTATTAACAACACAAACAACAAGAAGGAGTTCAATCGTCCGAAGAACTATTTGAATGAAACACCACACCATGTCTTTCATCTGACACACAGACATGAAGATCACTTATCTTGGTAACAATACTAACTTACATTAACTGTAAACACGATCAGACCAGAATCGACATTTTGAATAAAATATTACCCAGTCATGGTTTAGGCATCCAGTATTTCATGATAGTAGAAAACTATCTTACTCCGCCTGGCATTCTGTGGTGTGGTATTCTGGTTAATTATGTATGCTGCACCAACTGCTTCAAGCAAAGTTTGGCGTAGTGTGCATTTATTTATACTGCAATTCTATTATTAGAAACCGTCAACGAAAACTGTCACCAAAATTGTCAACGGTTTCTTCAGTTTTTAAGTTGGTATGGCTAGATGGCTGACTGGATGGCTATGTATATATCACGCATACAGCCCGCAACTATGGACCTCGGGGGCTGTAGTCCGGGGGCCAGCAAGGCTTACCTGCGCCCCTCCCCCCTATGAATAGGGTACCAACATGTTCCTTAGGATATCCTCTTTCAGAAAAAAAATGTGTCAAGAAAAAAGTTGGGATGAACTATAAAACAAAATGGCCGCCAGCACACACAAAAAAAAGAAAACAACAGAATTTCATATCTCGTCTCCCAGTTGACATATCTGAGTACTTTAAAAGGCTAAATCATGGTTTTCAGACATGAGGAATTCAAAAATATTTATTAATTCATAAGTATTAACTACTGAACATTTTGTGTGTTTTTTAAATTCCACCGCAAAATAGTGGCGTTCACTTTGCAATGGAAGTCTATGTTCCAATTTCTTTTAATTGATCACCCCCAACACGGCATGCTGTCAAAAGACGTTGGTCACGTGAGGGTTTCTATTGAGTGACTAACCAGACCAGCTTTATTATAATCTTCATGCCATGCAAATTAAACCAGTTCACCAAGCATGTGTGAAACGATGACACTCTACGAGCCCTTCAAGATAAAAAAGGAGCCCAGAGGATCTCATTACGGAGCAGTGGTTACCAAATTAATCCCGTAGATCATCACTGTTGTACTTCGATCCTCACTGGGTGCCACACACTTGTCACTTTGTGCCACACTAAACAGAGCTTAGTAAATATCAAGATAACATTGTATTATAAGGAATGCTGTAAAAACGAGATACGTGTATTCCGGCGAGAAGAAAGCAAACACGCAGAATCGTGACATGAGGTCTTCATCAGCTGGAAACATTATTGAACTATATTAATCATATTCTTCGAACCCTTAATTAAGAAATGCCTGTTCCAAAGCACTGGGAAAATTGTATTCATGCCTTCTTCAAAATCGCCAGTGCAAAGTAAACAGCATTAGCTGGTATAGGAACCTCTCTCTCTCAAAACAAAATTGATTTTGGCAATAAATATTAAATTTGATTCCCTGAAGTCTATGGATTTAAAAAAACAACATAAATTGAGATTCATGTCATTTTGTAGGATGCCAACGATTCAGTTAAATGTTTGCGGTGTTACTGGTTAAATTTGGTAATATTTTTCAAAAAATAATTTTGTTTTTACCTAAATAGCTAAATAAACTATAAAAATGAACTTGAATTACTCGAATTCCGGGATGAAGTATGATCACTATGAATTTTTGGCTAATCTTTTCTTCATATTACTGTTGCTTGTTATCACAACTTCCAATGTTGAATACGCCCTGACCGTTAAAGTAAGTAGCGTGAAATGAGAATCAAGAAGTACTTTCCGGCGTGACCTGAAGAATCCGCGTTCCATATCATGGGTGCTCGCTTTTTAATAGTTTGAGAAGGTGCCTTAGATTTGTTAAAATGGCTAAAACGGAGTGAAAAAAATCATCCAAGATGAAGATATTCGTCAATATAACTCTATATGCTCGCTTTTTATAGTTTGAGAAGGTGCCTTAGATTTGTTAAAATGGCTAAAACGGAGTGAAAAAAATGATCCAAGATGAAGATATTCGTCAATATAACTCGTGGAATAATAGCAATAAGTCATTTCAGAAGTTCAGATAATATCGTCAACTTTATTCTCCAAATACGCTTGGGAAAAACATCACTGGATGTTACAATAAGACATTTAGGGATACAGTGCAGATGCTTAGCATTGATATGTATGCCCTCCCCTAGGATATAGAGCCCCTGGGCACTGTCTTTGTCGCCGGGCACTGAGAACCATTGCTACAGAGTGTACCACGAGTCATGAGAAACCGCCTTAACGCAAAGCGTCCTGAATTGTTTGCTTACTATGCTGTTCTATGGGGTCAGAATATATAT
>VCCN01005562.1:7988219-7998942 GCA_006491835.1 Architeuthis dux
TAAAGATAGCAAAAGGAGTAAGACAAGGTGATACAATATCATATTTCACAGCAAGCCTTGAAAGCATCTTCCGGAAAATTGAATGGGAGGGAATGGGAATAAACATAGATGGAGAATACTTAAGCAACTTAAAATTTGCCGATGACATTTCCATGACGTCCACCCTAGTAAACGGCGCCGAATCCTGGACTAGCCACAAGCACCACATACGCCTCCTCAAACGCTTCCAACAGCGCTGTCTACGGACCATCCTCAAAGTGCGTTGGTATGACTTCGTCACCAACAACTCAATCCTAAAGAACGCCAACACCCCCTGTATTGAGGCCATGCTGCAAAAAACGCAGTTGCGCTGGGCTGGGCACGTTTTCAGGATGGAACTCCCGAAGACCCTGCTGAACGGTAAACTATCCCAGGGTCATCGAAACAGAGGTGCCCCCAAAAGGAGGTACACGGACTCCCTAAAACAGACCCTAGCCTCCTGCGAACTTGACCACCACACCTGGGTATCAGAGGATGTAGATAGACAAAAGTGACGCCGCAAGATCTTCCAGGCTACCCCCTTTGTCGAAGCAAACCGCAGAAACAGGGCAGAAGAAAACAGGCAGCGCCGCAAGCTCAGTACTGCCAAAAACCTCGCCTATCTGTAAGTATGCATATGCCTGCACAGACAGCCGTGCCGTCGGGTTACACTTCCGAAAGGGGCAGCAGTCCCCTACAGCCAGCACGGGCATCTGCAAAAACGGTGGTGTCTCTCGAACCTGTGCTTCTATATAGTATACTTTAGAAATGTTGACAAAGTTGGTGTATTTTTGTTTATTGATTATAACATTAGAGATGGAAGGAAATAAGCAACATTCCCGACATATTCTTTTTTATTTAAAAGAAAAAGATAGACAAGCGACTAGAATGCAAGAAAAGAATTGATTTGTGCTGTTATGGAGAAGCTGCTGTGAATGATCGAACGTATCAAAAGAGGTTTGAAAGTTCCATGCAGCAGACTTCTCGCTGAACGTTCTCTGTTGGAGATTTCTTGATGAACTTTGCTCAGAAAGTTCCAGGAGGATGGAATTATGAAATAGTCTGAAAGATAGCAGGAGATAGTGAAACAAAACGGTTAATATGTTGTTCCATAAAGCTCATGTTGAAAGAAAAAAACTGTCTAGTATTTTTTACTTCATAAAGTGAACGGATGTTTGACGTCAGCCAATACTAGCACATAATTCTGGTAGATTTCTATGAAACAGGACTTAACTAAGCTTATCTTGCTTCGGCACAAGGGAAGAGTTAGGAATGATGGAAGGTTTAATAATAAAACAAAAAAAAAACAATAATCAAACAGCGAAGGACATCTGAACCTCACCCTAAAAAGAAAGATGGAATTTTAAAAGGCGAGCAGCTTCCGGCTCAAAAGACAGGAAGTTGGCTGTAGAAATAAACAACGGAAGTTGTAGAAAAGAAGAAAAGTATGAAACAAAACGTCACTGCGCGAAATAATAAAATTATGGGAAAATATCGTAGCTATTTACTAGTCTGACACAAGGCCACGAGTGTGGGGTTTTCAGTGAACACCAAACTCACTGCAGTAGTAATAGTCTACGAGAGTAGCTTGCTAACCATATTCCATGTATGGTTAGCATGCTACCGTCGTAGATTATTGCTACTGTTGTGAGTTCGAAATATATTGAAAGCCCCAAACTATAACTGTATTTATAAGAGAGAGGTGCCACACCGTCTGTCTGTCTGTCTGTCTGTTTGTCTGTCACGATATAGAAACCATCTAAATATGGGCTCATCCCAACCAAATTTGGTATGCATACTCAAAGGACTTAACAGTCAAAAGGGAAAGGAATATCCCCGCCCCCTCTGCGGGGTCAAAAGTGAAGGGAGACTTTTCCCCTTCTTTAAGGGGTCAAAAGTGAAGGTATTTTTTTTACAAGTCTGAAAGCTTTGGTCGTTTTTTTTAATCCTCAAATATTTAACCCGGTGTAGACGGGTACTTCAGCTTGTATGTGTACATGCTAGCAGGCAACTCTATCAAAATAAAATATTAACCCAGCATAATTACCCGTCATTACCCGGATTGATGTATTCCACACATGATGTCATTGCCGTATTTCGTGTCCCTTAGAGTCCGCTTAAAGGGCAGGTTTCTAGGCCATCGTTCATTCATCCGACACAATTAATTGACAACTCTATAAAAATAAAAGTTTTAATCCTTTAGGTACATCAGAAGTACCCGGCCTTGCCCTGGTTTATATATTCCATCCATGAAATCATTGCTTTTTTATGCGCCTCAGTGACTAATCTTCAAGGGCAATATTTATTTTTCAGCATAATCTCCTTCCTTGTCAATGCACTTAATTCAGTATAGATCGAAAATTATACAGTAAAGATTTCAGATCAACATTCGGCTAGCTACGTGTCGCCGGGAATTTAAAAAAAATGAGAATAAGAATCAGAAGTTGCAAAATAATCAAACATTGGACCATGTGTTATTTGGCAAGATGCAAAATGAACAAGAGATGAAAGAAGAAAAAATGGACCTGGTCTAAAAAAGGGAGACAATACAGGAAGAAAGAAAGAAAGAACGAAAGAAGGTGAGAAAGACGAAAGACGAAAGGCGGAAAGAAAGAAAGAAGAAAGAAGGACGAAAGGCAGCAGAAATTCTCTCTTTCTATTGTGCTTATAGAAAGAAAGGGTGAAAGAAAGAACGAATAAAAAAAGAAAGGAAGACAAAAGTAAGGAAGAATCAACGAATGTAAACCGGTAAAAATGGACGACGCAAGAAATTTAAAAACGGTAAAAACACACACTTTCACACAAAAAAAAGCAAAAACCAAAATGAAATGAAAACAAAAAACAAAAACAAACGAGGCACATGGAATATATAAGACGACTTGGTCTATCAATCAAACAACACGACTGAAATAAGCATTATTTTCTCTCCATTTAACAAGTGGGCAAAAAATAGGGAAAAATAGACATACATACGTGCGAATAAATAAATAACAGAAGGCAAAAAGCAAGAAGCTAAGGAACAAGAAGCGCCACCTGTTAAAATAAACTTCGTGCTGAATTGCCAAAATTGTCACTTTCTTCTCTTTTCTATTTCCTAACTCTTCAAGGCCCATTTATCTTACTTCTTGTTCGTAGGAGATTCATGGGAGACTTGCAGTTCTTGGACTGTTTATAGTCCAGAGCTGGACTGAATGACCAAATTATCTTTGAGTCTGGAGCACTTGTTCCAAAGACTGACACTTCGCCTGTCAAGCCACCATACAAGTCAGAAAAAAGGTGTTTTTGAAGAGTATTACGATTTTAAATAAATTGTCGCAAATAATCTCCTTATAATGCTATTGGGAAAAGTTTGTAACTATAAAGTACTACTCCTAGCTTACATCAAGGAGGCGCGAGTGGTGTAACGGTTAACGGCGCGGACAATGGCAATCAGCAAGCCGAGTTCAAACCCCGGTCGAGGTTGTTTACGTTCACTTCACAGTAAATCCCTTAGGAAAGGCGTGAATCCATCTCTTTCCCCACTAAAGAGTAGCAGAACAGACTGGGTTCTGTAGCTTTGAGACTGCAAACTACTCTACGAGAAGGACAATTCTGTTTCCAAACCAGGGAGTGGAGCGCCCTTGTTGCGTTTATATTCCAATTTCCGGCAGCTGATGCCAAAGGTATCGCACTCCAGTTTCCTTAGGACTACATCAGACGGGCCGTGTCGACTGGGCATCCCAGGATCTCCGTACGCTTCATCTAGGCTTGCGCCCTGCAAGGGTCACTCCATTGTCGTCCCATTGTCTATCGAGACAGATGGGAACCTTCCGGTTACATCAGTACCTTTGTGAAAATAAATAAATAAAAAGGCCGACAGTTTCAAACCGATCGGAAATCAGATATGAGTTAATTTTATCATACATTGAAGGTAATATCAAACGACAGAATATATTCCTCCCATATGTCCTTCCTATGAAAAGACTCATATCAACTTGTAAAGAACTGATAAAGCCAGAGCGGACAATTTTCTCCTAAGAAATGGTATCTGTCGAAATTTCTCTGGTCAGGCATTGCCAATTTGGAGCCAGAGAGAAAAGGAATAATTTTCAGTTCACCGGATGTTAACCATTGATGCGTTACGCATGCGCGTCCATTGTGGCAGGGCAATGAATGAGCAACCGACAGTGAATTGAGTCTCTTTATTTTCTGGTTGGCCATGCAATATCATGTCTTCTGCTTCCAATTTGCGTGGGCGAATGTGGAATCTGCCTGGATAGCCGTTCGCTGAAAACGAGTAAGGATTTCCGGTTGTAATGTTATTTCTTATAAGCCGTATATAGTCTTACAATATGGTCGGAAGAGTGCACAAGATAGAAGTGAATTCTTTTTGGGGTGCGGGAATGAAGTTAAAACGCAATTTTTTCTTTTTTTTTTCCTTCTTTTTTCATTTACTGTCTTATTTTCTTTTGTCTTTGTTCTGCTCTTAAATCATTTTCTTTTTTTTCTTTTTTCTGTTTAAATATCTACTTTAAGTCTTTCTAGCTTCTTGTTTTTATTTCTTCGTTCACTCCTGTTTAATACTTATTCTTTTTTCGTTCTTTCTTTCTCTATTTTTCTTTCATTCTTACTTTCTTTCCTTCTTTCTTTTATTTGTTCTTTACCCTCCTCCTTTTCTTTTCCCCTTTCTCTGATTTTTCCTTATTTTCTTTTGCCTTTTCTCCCTTCTTCTTCCTTGTTTCTTTTTCATCTGAGTTTTTCTTTTTCTTTTACTTTATCTTTCTTTTTCTTTTTTATCAATATTATCCTTCGATTCTTCTGTAACCAATTTCTTCTTTGTGTCATTTTCTTTCTTCTTTGGTTTCCTTCTCATTCTTCTTTTTGCATTTTCCTTCTTTCTTTTCTTCTTTTCATTATATGCTTTTTATCTCCTTTTCTTTTCTTTCTTTCATAAACCTTTTATTCGTTTGAATCTCTTTCATTTTAATGAAGTCCCTTGTACTATATTTGTTTCATCATAGCTGTTTCCCTTTCTTTCTCTCTGTCTCTCCCCCTCTATTTATTTATATATATGAATGACTGGGATCCACGAACGGAGATTGGGTAGGAGTCGGACCTGAACGTGGATAGTCCTAAGTCTGCGCAATTGGGTTTTAAGGTGAAGTGAACATGCGCACGGCCGACCCCAGCTTTTAAACCAAGGGTTTTTATGTACTAGGTCTACCGAGGTGGCGCGGATAGCAGCAAGACTCCAGGGTCGTATGTTTGACAGGCTATATATAAACATATATTTTGACGATTTCTCCCACCTTACCAGAAGTTGCCCATTTCCGCACTATGTATTTATGAATTGTATATATATATATATATATATATATTGCATTATATTCGATATAAATCTATCGAACATTTTTAATCATCAAGAAATCTTACAAGCTCTTCCAAATGAACTAAGATCAAAAGAGCATGCTCCATCAGTAACATAAAGAGTGGGACCAACAGAACGAAGCAAAGTTTTCAATTACAAAAAAACAGTAGAATCTATTACTCTAAAGAACGATGGTGTAATTGATATTCCTGAATGTGAGTGCGAGGCCTCGCCTTTATGTGATAAATATATTGGCCACATATTAACAGGCAAGCTAGAGATTGTAACAACTCAGAATTAAGGCAACTCCTCACAAAAGGTCCAATTTATAGAGAGCCAACATATTTAAATTATGGCAAATGTGTGAATTACATTATAAAATTATTAGATATCTTTATTCTGTCTATGAGAAATAAATATCAATTAACAGAAAATCTATTAGTACACTTTATACAAAGATTCCTCATAAAGATGTCATTAAAGAATTAAATAACACAATAGACCTAGCATTTTCAGGAGGTAATAGTAAATACATTGGTTTTACAAACTCAAAAGCTTTTTGGTGCAAAACAAAAAATGGCAAAACTTGCTTTACTCGTTCTACACTTAAGGCGATAGTTAGCCATCTTATAAGTGAGAGTTGCTTCCAAATTGGGAATAAGTTACTACTTCAAACTATAGGTATCCCTATGGGGTTAGATCCCGCACCCTTTTGGGAAAATTTGTATCTACATACATACGAATATATATTTATGTCGTCATCAATTAGAAATAATATAACGAAGGCACTTACATTTCACGGATGTACACGTTTATTTGCTGACATGTGTTGCTTAAATGAAAGAGGAGAATTTAGTATTTCCTACAGTTCTATCTACCCCCTAAGACCTTGAATTGAAATGCGAACATAGTGGAACGCATGCTACATTCCTTGATTTCGACATTAAAATCGAAGATAGTGTATTTGTCTATAAGTCATTTGACAAACGTGATGCGTTCCCGTTTCATATTGTCCGCATGCTTCACAGAGAAAGTGTTATTACACCATATATATTTTATGGGACTATACTATCAGAGTATCTAAGAATAGCGCGAGCAACACTCAGATTAAACGATTTATTGCCTTGAGTTGCTTCATTTGTGACAAGAATGGTTAACCAAGGAGGTGAAAATCACAACAAATTGATACAGTTTAATAAGGCAATGACTAGACATCCTGGGCTTTTAAAACTTTATCAAGTGAAATAACAAAGAAAATTCAAGAATATCTTAACGAGAGTGCAGTAAAATAGAACTATTAAAATATAAAAGCAAATATGTGATAATTTAAATGTAGAGGTCACCCACTAGTATTTTTATATAGATACGACATTAGAGATGGATTTAGTCGTTTGGAGTGTGAAAGAACACTAAAATGGTTGAAGCCAGGCACGGGGGAACACACACGGCTCGGTTTCATTTGATTGACAGTTAACTTGGGCGTGATGGGAGATTGAACACAGGATGCAAAGGTAACAAATGTTTGGATAATATTGATGGTAGACTCCATTATATAGCGATAGCTAATTGTCCCATATAGGAATATCGTCTAAACACATAAATAAGAGTTGATTCTGTTCTAGCACTTGCAATCAGATACAAGACTTGGAGGATACATAAATAAGGTTAGCAAAAATCTTTTTGGGAAATGCATTTGGTATCAAATTCTTCGGTTGAATTTGTCGTTTGACTATTAATTCGAAGAAGATAGATTTGGTACTGGTAATGACGTCAGCGTAGGTTTACAACGGTCAGATAATAAAAACGAAGAACGATTTTATTAGTCACACTGGTAAACACTCAAAGGGTGGTACACGAACGCACGGGTAACAACCGTTGTACTGCCAATTGATCCCCCATCGGCCGTTTACTAGCTGGGCCATTTTGATAAGTTTTCCATCCATAATAAATACACTATGATAATGCCGTAAACATAATAGGAAACT
This sequence comes from Architeuthis dux, assembly GCA_006491835.1. Lineage (NCBI taxonomy): Eukaryota > Metazoa > Mollusca > Cephalopoda > Oegopsida > Architeuthidae > Architeuthis > Architeuthis dux. The sequence continues at coordinate 7,995,570 of VCCN01005562.1, forward strand.
TGAGGGAGGTGGTGCTTTATCAGCACTGCTAGGGAACCATGGTAGAAATACTGTTTTGTTTTTAAATCCCAGAAACAGTTCCATGGCAAACAACAGATGATCCCCACAAGAAAAGAATGTTTACTTATAGTACTATAAGATCTAATTTTGTGTAAAACATAAATCCCTCAGAACATCTCTCATTAACAGTTATTAGTGAATAATTGAGATTACATGACAAGTAATGAAATAAACGAATAAACAGAACATGAAAACATTTTCCGTAGTAACATCTGAAATGCTTTAAGACTGTGAGACTTATATGAATATAAACTTGAAACTTCTATATTAAAAGATAAAACATTTTTTCAGCAACGTATTTAGTGTTCGAAGCTACAAAGCTTTCTAGACTATATATATACACACACACATGAGTGTAAGTCAAAAAGTATGCTACTAGACGTTCAGTTCATACATGGGCGAGTTTATTCCAAACAAAACGGGTTTATGCTTCTAGAAATGGATGGCTGCAGAGAATCCTTTCCATTTATACACTTGTCTCTGTCTCGTTACGGTGCATTCATAGAAAGGACACTTTTGTGCCATGGAAAAAAAACGATTTCAAGGTCAGTGCTAACATTTCTTTTAACAAAACGCGACTGGAAATCTTCACTGAACTTTGCAACAGGTTTACATTGATGCTGCCCCACATAGAACAATGGATTAATCGTTTTAAGGAAGGTCGCGCAGACCTCAAATATGAGCCAAGAGAGGGGAGACAGTCAACCTCGACGAATGAAGGAACTTCGGTTGAAGTCCAAGTGGAAGAAGATTTTCAAATTACTATTGATGCGATAGCTATTGAAGTTGAGATCTCACATGGTTTGGCATTTTCAAATTTAAGCGAACATTTTGGCCACAGCAAGCTTTCGGCTCCATGGGTGCCAAAAGCGTTGCGCGAATATCAGCTTGCTCAAAGCGCTGATCTTTCCATCAGAGAGATTCAGAGAGCAGGGTTCAATCAGAACAATAGCTTCCAAGTGGATCTGCTGAGCTAATCAATTTCAAGGCAGAAATATCAGCTTAGAAGGTGAGAGCGACGTTTTATTTTATTAAAAAAGGGTAATTTTTATAGACTTTTCGCAAAGGGCAGAGAAGGATCACGGGGTTTTATTATGAAAAGGTTTCAAGAAAATTGAAAACTGCATTGGCGAGAAAACAGCCAGGTAAGTTGCGCCGGGTAATTTCTTTCCATCACGACTCATTCTTCGAGGGTAGCAATGGCTGTCCTACGAGAATTTAGTTGGGAAACCTTACCCCATCCACACTACAACTTCGTTTAGATTACATTTGAAATTGGAAATCATTTTTTTTATTGGGAAACTGAATCACGCACAGCCCTTCCACTTCTTCTCTTCCTTCTCTTTGAAAAACAGCCTCTTTCCTCCCCCTTTTCTCCATCCTCTTTTTCTTTTCTCATGGAGTGAGGAAAAATTCCCGACATTTTAGACTGTTTCAAGTTAGATTGATTTGAAATCTAGGTCAGACCTTCGGGTCAATCGGTTGTACCATAAGTTTTTTTCTGTTAAATAGAGGTTAGTTATTACTGGAACATTTCACTGTGAAAGTTTAAGAAGAAAGGTAAGGGCTTTTTAAAAGCCAGCCTCTTCTCCTTCACCTCCTCGCGAATTTTAAGTCGCATCAGAAAGCAGCAGCAAAATTGTCGCCCTCTGAATGAAATAAAAGATTCAATTATTCTAATTAGCAAATTTCCATTGATGTTGAGTCATCCGTACACAAGGGATATGGGGTGGCAAGGCCCCCTGATTAAAATTTCAATTCAGTTTTTTTCAGTCTTTTTCATAGATTATATCAAGTATTTCATCAAGTGTCAGAGACTGAAATACTGATTGAACAAGCCTGGCTGCCCCAGAGTCGAACACTGCTCCTACTTCTACTTCCTTGCGCAATTCTACTATACATTTTGGAGGTATGTAAGATTTGCCAGTTTAGCGCAGGTGGTAACACACCAGGCTAGAAATCACCTTATCGCGAGTTAAAATCGCGGTAGTGAGATGCTGATTGTTTATGTCAGTTTACTCCCCTATTTTTGGTGAGGATTGTTCTTGTTCTTGTTACATAGAAAACAGTCTTGTATTGGAGTTTGACAATATCCTAAATCTACCATCACTTTTCCTTGGATCGTTCTTCGGACAGGAAAATGATCTTTTGATACAAGTACAAATTTTCTAAAACAATGAATGAAATAACTTTTCACATTTGTTAAAACATATCCAAGAAAATGCTTACATAAACATTTGTTTATATTTTCGTAAATAGAAACAAAGGTCACCAATTGTTGTAGTTGCTAATTACTGGGTATTGCTAAGAGGTCCCTTGCTAAAAAGTTCAACACTAATTGTAGGTTGCTAGTAATCGAAGCAACCACATGGACAGACATGGACGTAAGATTGATGGACGCATCGTTGAACTTATGGTTCTTGTTTTTTCTTGAAAAAACATCTCATAGATATCTAAATATATCTGTGAATTATTTCAGTGGGATTAACGAGTAGATCATATTAAAAGAAATTGGATGAGGACGCATGCCGTAAAGCAATGATCAGCAAGCTAATCTTGCTGGCCGTTGTTAGTGGATTCGATCCTCATTGGATCTCCCAGTATCGGTGGTTTGATACCAGCTAATTTAATCTACTTATATAATGAACAGTGTGATTTGTTTTATTTCTCTGTGCTTCTTCCTTTAAGCCCTTACTGCTTACGATAGGTTTTTATAGGAAAGCTCTACTTTTGGATAGCGTGGGAAACTTGGCTGTCCGTGGAGTTTTCGAAGAGGTAAATATCTCAATGAGATCGCCGTCCGTTGACTTGGAAAGAAAAAACGCCAAACGCAATATACACACGCCCATTCTAGCACGTGCAGATCCAATACTAACTAACGTTGCGTGTTGCAGTTTGTTTTATACGAAAGGCCAAAGTCACCGCTACACAACATAACCGTAACGGACATGCTAAAACCTCTTATTGGTGCGTTGTTTTATCAGTTCGGTTTCTTAGTGGACATCCCTCGTGTGTGTATATATATATTCCTTGAAACAGGTGCATGGAAGGCAGCTGATGATCCCCTATAATAAGTGTGATCTACATTAGCTAATTATAATATAGCATCTACAGGAATAGTAGTTAATTCGAAATGTAACAAAACAAAAATCATATATTTATATATGTAAGAGTATCAGCGCATCCTATACCCTCGCCAAACCGACCTAGCTAGCCTAATCACTCAACTCAACGCAACAGAACCATCCATAAACTTTACACACGAAAAAGGAGCACAAAACACGTTACCTTTCCTTGACACCCTACTACACAG
>VCCN01005562.1:8100869-8119685 GCA_006491835.1 Architeuthis dux
ACTGCCCCATTAAATAAGACTTGAGAAACATCGGAAAGCTGTAATTTGTGGAGAACTTTTTTAAATGAGGTTGACCATATGTGAAGGGAGAGTGGGCACACCAACTTCAATGTAATGACCTCTAAATAATAGACAGGGAACAGTATTTGAAAATAAAATGGTTGAAAGTATCAGCACATCATTCAAAGATCATTCAATTTCGTCGTCCTTCTTTTGTCTCGGAGAACAATGGTGTATAAGCCAAGGATTAGTCTGTGATTGAGTTGCAGTGCCCGACTGTTGAAGTTTTTGCAAGTGTAGTCTGCGCCTGGCTCTGTGGGTGCTGTCACAAACCTATGTCGTCTGCAACCTTTTCTCTCTTCTTGTTTGTCTCGATACCTATCTTGACAACAAGCCTCACAAATCATTCTGGACCTATAACTCGTAACTGCTGTCTCTCGTGTTCTTTCTGACGCTGTGAGTAGCGACACCGAAGAACCTTCTCTCGGGCGCAAGCCTGGGTGAAGTGAATGGTGATCCTGGTATTCCCAGTCGACAGAATCTCCCTCTCGGCCTGGCTGATGTAATCAGAAAGAAAGCTGAGTTATCCGTTTGTATAGAATAGCATATGAGAGTCTTTGATAACAAATTTTAAAAAATTTAAAAAAACAAAAAATGATGAATTTGAGGTTCCAAAACATCACCCCAAAATGGGAGTACGGGGGAAATTCAACTTTTTCACTAGGATGTCAACACGAGCATTGGGGTAAGACAGTCCCAAGAACTTGCAGGCATGGGCACCAGATATGACGTGCATGCGCCCCATGCACGTCACGAAAGCGCATGCCTCCTCAGAACAAGGTTTTACATTCCAAAATACAAGGCACTCGATGAAGGCTGAAGGGTATAGCGGCCGAAATGTTGTGATAAAAAAACAACAAAAACTAGGAAATTAGTTCGAAAGAACCAAAATACATCTTTACGAAGAAACCTAAAATAAATAAAAAGATGATTTTATTATTAAACAATGAATCAACCTACTTCCTTCTTCCGGTAGTCATTCCCTTGTACATTATGAAAACAGTATTCACTCGTTTTCCCTCTGCATGCCATTGCTGTTCTCTCGCATAGCCACTTTCGTGTGGGAAATGCCTGGTTACAACCATGTCCAACCCTTCCCAGAACTGAACGAAATTACACTATTGTCTCGATTTCTTTTCATCGAACGCGAGCCTATTTCATGACTGAATTGCCTTCCTTCTTTTCTGCGGGAAATTCTTCTCTTACTAATCAGGTCTAACCACACTTTATCAAAAGAAGGAGAAAAGAAATTTGAGATCACGGAAATGAAAATGTTTTCTCTTTTTTTTCTCTCTTTCACACACACACACACACACATTCTGCGGCCATTAGTAAACAGCGTAGATTAGAAATAAAGAATAGGCTTTCGCAGAAACTTGAACTAGAATTCCTTTTGCCCATGAAAGACTATTTCATCGCGATAGTTGCTCTATCTATTGAGCTACGAGAGTTTAACGGTTTGCGGAAGACACAATCTAGCCATATAAACTAATTACTTATTATTCGTTATTTCTGATCCTCGCTGTTTCATTAGTCGCGATGAAAAGCGACTGAAATTAAGATTTAAAAAGAAATAGTAGTCTAAACTTAATAATGGTTGACAATGCTTCATCAAATAAAAATTCAAGATTTAGTATTACTTAGTAAATAAATTAAGAGGTTATCTTGAAAATTGACAACGGTTACTGCAATTAGAATTTCGTTCGTATATTCCATATTCGTATCCATAACTACGAGATTATTATATTGGGATACTTCTGGTGTGAAGAGGCAAATGCAGAACAGAGTAAACAATTGCTTGACTTACCCGGTTACCTGGTTACCTGGGTAGATGAAAACAGAGGTATCACAGTAGGTTTGACACGGATGACCGGAAGCTGATTATCTTGTTCATACACTCTGAAAGGATATGCAGCATTAACAGTCGCATGAAATTCGTTCTGGTCAAATATACCGCCCCGACAGCAACATCAGTAGAAATTCGCTTGAGCTCCGAGCGAGGGAAATAATCTATCGAGCAGGCTAACTGATTTGATTTTGAGATTGGAAGAGAATTACAAATAACTTTGTTATCAATGGAGCTGAAGACATTAATCACGTCCAAAAGAAGGCAAAGACAAGAGTTGAATTTATGAAACGAGTTCAAATGGTTTTGAAGTCCAGTCTAAATGGGTGTAAAAGCATCGGAGCGATTGGTGGTATGGCTTCGCCATATTTTGATGTCCATCGGTTTGATAGGTGGCACGACTGTGAGAAAAAGAGATATGTCTGATCATAAGGGATGGAAAATTATGGGGGCCAGTGATGCGTCAACATCTGGTCGGCCGGACTAGTGACGTCCACGATCTGAAAGAAACGTCCCCCCCCCCACCTGTTCACAACAACCAGATGCGGTTTCATTGCGTGTTCTGTCAGGATCTCAAAGTCCCAATTATCTATAATATTATTCTGCTTGTTACTACATTCATTTAAATGTTACGCTTTCAGTAATAACACAATGAAAAGGTTAGGTAGTTAAATAAGAGGCTAGAAAAAAAAAGAGAGGACAGAAACGAAAGTTACTTAGTTTAATAAGAGGGTAGGAAAAGAGAGTTTCGAAAAAAAAAAGTAGTTTAATAAGAGGGTAGGAAGAGAGAAGACAGAAAGGAAAGATAGGTGGTTAAATAAGAGGGTAGGGAGGGAGGGGGAGAAGAGAAAGTTTAGCACTTGAAACCAATCTATGTTTGTATAACATTTAGATCAAACATTGGTAGGCAACGAAGATTGGAAGGGATAAGGGAGAGAGAATGAGAAGATACAGGCAAATAGAAAGAGAAGAACAGAGGCATGAGATAATGCATCATCTTAATTGTGAACATTCGTGGAATTTCCACTGGTTCAGCTAGTTAGTGTTACTAGCGTAGAACCTGTAAAGAATGACCAGATTATTTACGTAGGGATAACTTATACACATATATATTTTAGTATAAATATATTTATTGCAAACAAAAAAAGCATACCTCGAACCAAATTTATTTTTCAGTCAATTTTCTGTAATTCTTCATATTTGTTTGTTTTTTTAAGAAATTTAAAACAATAAGGCAACGTAATTGGGTAAAAACGAATTTCTTTTTAATATGAGAAAACAATTTGTTTCTGTGCTGCTACTAGCACATTTGTAGTAATAGTAGTAGTAGTAGTAGTAGTAGTAGTAGTAGAAATGGTGGTGGTGATGTACACACGAACACACAGACACGGTAGCTGTTTGCTTTAGCGTACGCAAACACACATACACAGTAGATTTTATCTTTACCCACTTCCTCTCTTTCTGCTTGATTTAATGTGAGAGAAACCAACAAAAAAACAACAGACAAAAATGTGACATGGACTTTTATGCAATAAGATTATTATTAGTATTATCATTGTTGTTGTTGTTGTTGTTGCTGTTGTTTCATGCATCTGCATTTTTACACCTAGTGTCTGTTGATTGTCGCATGGCATCGAGTGACTCTTGAAATCTCCAGCACCTTCCCCAGTATTCTTGTGTGTCGCAAAAAGTATAATTTTACCTTGTAAAAGATGGCCGACGCTGGAGAATAAATGCTGTCTTCCCTCTAGGGGAAAATGGGTCGGAAGCCATTACATTGTGATCCAGAACTGCGTGGTCTGGAGGGGAAAGAAGAGGGGTTTAATGTTTTGAATTTGTATAAATGTACCTTTGTTTTTAAGGTCCACACGCAGCGACTAACAACAGAAGACGCAACATAAAAGTTATAAGACTTCTTAAAACCTGTCCTACCTACAAGTCGGTAATTCGCGTCTGACGAGACGTGTCGACATCACAAGGACTCGGAGAGCCAATTTCCACAAGGTAGTACATTAGCAAAGAGCTGCCCTTTGACCCTTCAAATACAAACGGACGTTCTTCAAATTTCACCTTGTGGTTATTAAAACAAACTATTATTACGAGGCTAAGTGAAGCCGCAATAAGGAGCAATCATATACTAAGTCTTTCACGTGAGACCTAAGGTAAATGAAGGTTTTCTTAGAAAGTTATTGAGCATTTTTTTTTGTTCTTATATCATTCGTTTGCCTACCACTCTCTGGGCACAGACATGCGAATAGTATTGGAAGCGTTGGAATTTATTAGATAAATACGTTGAAAATTGCATTCCCTCTGGTGGTAGAGGAATATGAAACAATGATCACTGCTGTATTTTAATCTCGACTGCATTTGAACCCGTAGGCAAGATTTCATATTGCCACCCTCTAACTTTACCGTTACTCAACCACTCCTCCGCTTAGCCTTAGTCATTTTCTGCATTAATAAACTATATATTTCTGGCAGGAAAAATCGATGGTTAATCAACACAATTTGCAATTCTACATAAAACATTTTAGCAACTTTCGGCACTCAATCTGTATGTTGTGAACTGAAAATTAGAAAGAAAGACATTGTCAATGGTCATGAATTCATGTAAGTGTTACTGGCAGAATAGCCTTATTATATGTATAATAACAATACATTGCAAATTATTTTATTCTCGAAAAGCATTACAGATATTTTTGCTATCGAAATTCATTGTAAATGATTTTATTATAAAAATTCATTGCTAATAATGTTACCATAGAAATGCATATACATGGTTTTAATATAGAAATGCATATACATGGTTTTAATATAGATGTGTATACATGGTTTTAATATAGAAATGCATCGAAAATCAAGGAGAAAGTGAGTGTCAATGCCCAGGAATAAAAGTAAGCATTACTGACAGAAAAGGGTGATTATGTAGATACTATAAACGCATTTCTAATGATTTCAATATAGAAATGCATTGCAAATGAGGGGGGGGGAAGGAGTGTCAGTAGTCTGGAATTCAGACAAGCGTTACCGCTACAAAAGGGCTAGTATATGTATAATGTAAATGCATTGCTAATGATTTTATTTTGAGAAATCATTGCAAATAATTTTACTATAAAAATATATTATAAATGATTTTACTATAGAAATGCATTGAAGGGATTTTCTGTAGTAAGGAATTAATGCAAGCGTTACTGACAGAATAGGACTATTATATGTATAATTATAACAACTTTCGTGATTAAAAAACAATGGTTGACCAAATCGAAAATAGCTATGATTTTGGACTAAAACCATTAACTCCTAGACCTTCTGTGTATAACACAATATTAATGTAAAAACTACTATTATCAGATCTAAGTGCTTGGTCGGCGAAACTCAACACTATCAGTTTAAGCCGAAAAATAGAAACATTTTCTTTAAAAAAAAGGTCTTGGCTACTATCCATGAAGAGTGCTGCAATAAATACAAATTGACAAACGGTTAAATCTAACATTAGCTTTACGTGCCGATTCTGTATTTTTTTAATTTAAAAAAATGACTTGGATTTTGGAGTTATGGACTTTGGCCTTTTCCTTTGACAGTCTCCCAAAATAGCAAAGTTTCCATTTCTTTAATTTTGATTCATTTCCAAAGAGAATAGCGCCAATTTTCCAGAAAACTGCGCACGGAATTGTGTGAACGACTCAAAGTGGAACGGGATGCGTTCGGATACGTCTAATTGGGGCTATTATTTATAGAACCTCTTTTACATCAATAGAATTGATAGCCGACGCTAATGCAATTCGCCGGTTCAATAAGCGAAACAGAGTTACACACACACACACACACACACACACACACACACACACACACACACTTACACTTGTGAATTCTGTCCATGAAGTTCTAAGAGGTTTTGCAGATAATTTATAATAAAATCTTTCTGATAGTTCATGTCCACGCGCTCATACACGCATACGCTTCAGATAGCAAACATAAATAAAAGCAGCATCTCTCGTTGGGTAACTTTTGGGTGAGTGAGTTTGTTCCCCACTGAGTGCTCATCATTTGTGACCTTTCTCCAGAATAAACTAAGCTTAGTAAATACATCCACCCAAATAGGAAAAATGTCCTGAACACGGGCCCTGTCGTAGTGCAACATGTAGCAAGCCATTGTTCGTAATTTCTAGACTCACTGGCTTTTGACAGCCCCCTCCAAATCTTCCTAGGTTTCCGCCTCTAGTCCTTTTTAGGACTGTACAGCCCTGACCCTCACGTTCACAGCCTCTTCAGTGCCCGGTAGATTCCTGGGATTTTTCTTCTTTTTTTTCGGTTTTGTTTATCTGATTATTATTTTCACAATGTACGTGAAAAAACATGGCTACTAGATAGTTGAACCCTTTTAATTCAGAGTTTGCCTGCCAGAGTAATTTTTCACAAAGCTTTGTGGGGAGATATTGAAGGCATGTACATAAAAAGTCTATCTATGCAGACAGACACATCCCAAAACGAAAAAATACCAAAGTGATCGTTCAGTCCTAAGAAGAAAGGACTGTGAATCATTGCCTCGTATGCAATAGGCAGTGGCAAACCACGACCAGCTCAGCAACCGAAATTCAAACAAATGTATCAACTAACACCTGCATATGCCGAACTAGTGATGAAAACTTTAAAAAATATAACGTTGCATATTTTCATTGACTTTTTTTAAAAACTTTTAGAAGGAAATATTATAATTGTAAACATATTGAGTTAAAGAATTTTTTAAAGTTGTTAAACATTTTTTTAATTATAATTAAGTATAAATATTTCGTTACTAGTGTAAAGTATAACTTTGTGAATTACTCTATGTAACTCATGCTGAAATGAAGTAAATTGTTGTATTTCTGCTTAGAATAGCCTAAATACATTTGTAAGCTAAAACAGAAATTATGAAATGAAAGTGTTAAAATGCATTAAAATATTACTAGGCACAAATATATATTTATCAAAAGTCGAATACATACATTTATATACATTCTGTATATTTCGTTTGCCATTGTTACATACACAGACACACAGACACACACACACACACACACACACACATACAAAGTATCCTTTTTAGAGAAAACATCACCTTGAAAATTTGGATCTCATAATTCGCTCTTTTCTAAAAAAAAAATAGACATAATTAATTTAAGCTTTACATTAAATCAATTCAAATTTAAATCAATAAATTAAATGATAATAAAATCCGAGGAGGATATGGCCTTAAAGATCTCTCTGCTTAAGAATGTGTGCCTTGACGGAGAAGTCTCAATAGCATTGGATGAGGTCAGATCCTAATTCGGTGCTCCATAAACTGTTGCTTTGTACCAGACTAAACTTAATTTAGTATCTATCTGTCACTGCTTTTACAATGACTTATGCAATTAATTCGTTAGTCACGTACGTACGTAAACGTACGCGCTCGTGAATAGAGGGAGAAACGCCCTTCGTTAGCCAATCGCTTGAGACTATAGTTCCCTCTAAGCTGTTCGCATGTGCGCGTGCACACACGTTTTGCAACCAGCGCCCAAGGAAAATGAATGTGCGCACAAAATATTTCAAATTCTGTAGATAGCTTACTGAGTTTTTATTGAAAAAATATTGATTCACTATGTTGAATTCAAAAGTGCGCACATACTTTTGTCACAGAAAAAAATTGCGCAACATAAGATTTTTGTGTACACTGACTACAAAAAATTAGAGGGAACATTGCTTGAGACCAGTTCTCTAGAGAACGTTCGGAAATTAGAAATAATGGTATATTTTGTATATCAAGAGGCTGAAATAATCGATTTTTTTGTGTACTATTTCTCCTCGACGCATGCGTACTACGTGCCGACCGACATTAATGAGCGTTGTCTTGCACTGCGTATGGATCATTTCACATCTCTGTTTCGGGATCTTGGCAAAGCATGTAGAATATAATCAGAGGTAAACAAATAAGAACCAGACACCGGAAGCGCCTCTTCCCATCAATTTAGTTTCCGGTTCACTCCAATGTAAGACGTTCACTCATTCTTTTGACTTTCCTTCTTCTTTATTTTTCCTTCTCTTTCATTGTTTTTCAGTTTTATTCTTTCTTTGTTTCGTTCTTTCATTCATTATGTTAGTGCATTCTTTCTTTCTATCGGTTGTTCTCTTATGGCTACATTCTTTTATTTCATCCGTTTGCACATTCTTCCGTTTTTTCGATCATTCATTCTTGAATTGATTCCTTCTTTAATTTTCTATCATTTGATTTTCGTGCCTTCATTTATTTATTTTATTTTGTCAATTCGTTCTTTCATTCTTTCTTCCTATCTTATATTCTTCCGTTTGTTAATTATTGCATTTATTCATTCATGTTTTATTTTCCTTTCATTCATTCTTTCGTTCTTCGTTGTTTTCTCGGTATCTTTCTTTATATGTTTGCTCGTTCTGTCTTATTTTTTGCTATTTCCCTCGTTCATTCTTTCTTTCGTTCATTCTTGTTTTCTCATTATTTGTTTCTATTCTTTGTTCTTTCATGCCTTCATTCCTTCGTTCTTTCATTCTTTTGTTCTTTCAATTGTTTTTGTTTTTTCGTTCGTTCATTCTTTAGTTTCTCGTTCATTTATCCTTTCGTTCGTTCATTCTTGTTTTCTCATTTCTTTTGTTTCTATTCTTTGTTCTTTCAATCTTTCGTTGTTTCATTCTTTCGTTCTTTCGTTCTTTAAATTGTTTTGTTTTCTCGTTCGTTCATTCTTTAGTTTCTCGTCCATTTATTCTTTCGTTCGTTCATTCTGGTTTTCTCGTTCTTTCTAGCTTTCGTTCCTTCTTTCTATCGTTTGATGTTTCGTCTGTCCGTTCTTTTGTTCTTTCGTTCATTCTTTAACTCATTTGTTCTGTCTTTCTTTCTTTCATTTTTTCGTTCGTTTTTGCCTTGGACAGATCAGAATAAGATGGTGAACTAAAAAAATCCAATAAGGCAAATGCACGGGATGAAGACGCCAATTTAAAACAAACATATTGAATTCAAGGTTTTTAAGGTGGTCTGGCTGGCTATCTGTGTATCAAACGTACAGGCCGCACCAATGAAGCTAGAGGGATGAACATTTCAACATGTACTCCTTATTATGTCTAGAAAAAAACCTTTGTCTTTGTTTTTTGAAAATCCCTCCAATAGGGGAGGAATTCAATTTGCAATGAAAGTTTATGCTCAATTGATCCCTTAGTTTGTGTCCGGCAACATTCACGCTTGTTTTCTGAAAATTGAAATTTAGTGATCACTGCCCAACAAAAGTCAAGAAAGTAACTTATTCATTGATCACCCCTTTTCCCAATTGCTGCCAAAAGATGTTGGCGACGTGACGGTTTCTGTTGAGTGACTAACCAGACTTGTTTTTCTTTTGCTTTTCTTTTCTTTAACTCTTTAGAATTAATATCTTAGACGAATGTCAACTGCATTCTAACCACATAAATATCCACTTACATAGAAATAGGTGCATATATTTATCCACGGAGCCATTAGCCATTTGCATGGTCTATATTTACTGGAATGTACTCTTGACCCTCGAAAAGTAGATTCAGGTCGATTGTTGAATATTAAGAATTTCAAAGGAGTGGAGTAAAAATGTTTAGGTCGGATCATGGGATGAATTTTAATATGAATAGGTTTGTCAGAAAACTCTTAGCGCGCTAGCCAGTGATCTTCTGTCTGTTGTAGAAGGGAGATAAGAAAAACACAACATAATTTGCTTTGCTATAAAATATAGCATCGCTCGCTTTATTTGGACGTAGACTAGTGAGAAAAAGAGCGGTTGAACAAGGGATAAAGTTTCCTTATCATCTAACCACTTCCGACTGCACGATAAGACAAAGAAGAAGAATCTGAAATTTTCACAGTATAATGTTTGATCTACTAATATTCACCACTGAATTAAAAGCATTGACAAGGAGAGGGATCATGTTGAAAAATAAATTATCATGTAAAATAAATGCTTGTTTCCATCATTAGGCTATGGACTTATTAATGTACCTACGTAGTACATATCCACTATAGTGAGACGCCTGATAAGGATAAAAGTCGTTCTACTTGCAAGAGTCTGACAAACTCGTTTGCTAATTCTTGTGCCACGAATAATAACGAGAAGAAAACATGTGGCATTACTCTAAAATAAATACAACATTTCAATAAGACTGTTTTTTGGCAATGATGCTCAAACTCTGCTAGTGGGTTAAGCTAGGAAAATACCAAATCTTGAAAAATATATTATGTTTTAGAATTATGAAACTGCTTGCGCCAGGAAAGAGAAACAGCTTTGGTTTGAAAAAAGTGTTTATCATATACCGGTCGGTAAAGAATCTCCTCGAACCTGCAGTGTGGGGGAAAAAAAGCTTGCTCGACTGCTGACCCGAAAAGCTTAATTATTTAACATTCGTATCTGTCAGAGTGTTTCTTTTTATATAGTTATTCAAATTTAACTTAGTCTGGCACAAGGCCACAGTAGTGAGGAATCCGGTGACGTTATTTGCTAATCTTAGCTTAGTGTGGCACAAGGATACAATAGTAAGGACCACAGTGACCAATCTTAGATTTTTCTGGCACTAAGCTATTGAAGTGAGGAACTCAGTGTCATAATTTGCTCATTTTAGTTTAGTCTGGCACAAGGCCACTGTAATGGGCCATCCATTTTTGTCAGACAACCGCTGAACATCACGACTCACAACATGGATCTCCAGAGATCATATGTGGCCGGCAAAATATAAGATAGCTTGACGACAAGTTCAGAAAATATTGGCGCCGCGACGCCCACGATCGAGAGGTCTCGCGAATCTTGGGCAACCTCCTTTGAATTACCTCAATCCTGATTTCACATCAGACTGTTATGATAATTAGTAACACGGGGTGTCGATCGTATAGGATGGCGATACTGGGCGAAATAATTCTGTAGATGATAACACGAATGGTTCATATTGTTCAAGATTTTGAAATTAAGTACAGGTATCCCTTGCTTTTGAAGGTTCGCTTTACGACACTTGTTTGCTTTTACGAAAAAAAGCGTTTGTTTTGCAGCGAGCCGCCATAGAGGCAGCACGCATCCTCCGACAACTGGGCCTAACATACCATCATTAACATTTTGGGGGTCTGGGAATACTCAGAAATTGTTCCCATATATTCGTCGCTCTACACCATTTCGACTTACTAAAAGGTTTTTATATGGATGCTCTACTTTCAGATAGTGTGGGAAAGTAAGAGAGAGATTAATCTTACCACCTTCTCTCTAAGAGCGATACTGAATTTCAATGAGCTGCCAATGTTTTCAGATGCCGCAAATGTGACCATTTTAGAATGAGTTTGAATTGTAAATCGAAACCATCATAAAAACATATTTGTGGAATGATTTAAAAACAGTTAACTTGCTAAAAACCTGCCTATGGTCACATTGGTACACACAGAACATTTTATGGGGTTATGTTGAGCTGGTTTTTGTGGTAGGCTGTCACATTCAGACGGACGGACCTTTTGTGAATTATAAGATTCCATCATTTATTCGAACTAGTGTATCAGTTCTATTTTTCCTTTTTTTTTCAACATGAAATGTTGTCTGATACACTCTCCGGCTTCCCTAGTGTCGTCTGAAGTTCTAGGTGAAGTATTGTCATTATTTTAGAAATTACTTGGACCAGTATCCTCAACATTACTGTTTAGATCATTAGGTTTCCCAGTCTTTCGAGTAAAATCTGAAATTCTGAAATTTAGTATTTGATGCATAATATATTAGCGGAGTGGGAATTGATAAGAATCGTGCACTTGGTGGCAATTTGCTATGATGTTAACTATGCAGATTTGCATTTTCAAAATCATCGCGCAAAATCCAATATGGCCACCACCGAAAACGGTCAATCACATGTCTCTACTGCTGGTAGCTCCGGATTATTGTGTAATACCACTAATTACATGTATTTTGTTATGAAAAGATTTTAAAGTCTTTTTATTAAAATTACCATTGAAATTCATGTAATCTCTGTACAAACACATATACTCTTATAAACAGATAGTTAAGGATAGGCTCGACTATACATATTACATATCTTTGATAGGCTGGATCGGGCCTCCATATCTTTCTTAGTGCAGCCTCCTTCATTTAAGCTTAGTCTAATTGTAATGTTACATGTATTCGCCCTACCTGTGTAGAAATAGAAATAATGAGATACCAGCAAATTTGTCCAATTAGCCCGGAGCTGAGAATTATTCCCTAGACTCCATTGGTCGTTCAAAGTCAGCAAGCATGGACAAATTAGCATATGCGTGGTTAAGCCAGACATATATACTGGCAGTCAGCAGAATCTAAGCTTAGTAAATATCAAAGTTTAATTTAAGCTTAGTAAATATTAAAGTTTAATTTAATGTAACTTTCATTCCACCGATCCAAATAATATTTAAACTATTGCATTGATTTTTCGGTCTAATTCCGAATCATGACATCATGCAATAAATGCCCATAAATGTCATGGGCTGGCTTACTGTCAAGTCACGCTGAAAACACTAGTTTTAGTCTAATTATCGAAGTTAAGCAGCGTCAAACCAGGTCAATACTTAGATGGGTGACTGCTGAAGCATACCATATACTGTAAGCAGCTTGTGACTTCATGTCAGATCCAACAAAGCTTAGTAAATAAAGAGAAATGTCATGGCCTTCCTCGTGGTTGAAATCGTTGTCAAAGATCAATGATCGAGCCCAGGTAAAAAAACAGGATTTCAACAACTTGTGTCGAGGGAGACAGATCTTTCCACTTGGAAGTTTGGCGCAACACAATCCCTGTACCCCCATTAATCTCCCGCCACAAAAAAATCGTTTCCGCTTGAAATTTTGACGCAACAAAATCCTCCTATCCGCATTATTCCCCACCCTTAACATGCGCGTTCCTTCTGGAAGTTTGGCGCAACACAATCTCTCTACCTCCATAATCCCCCTCCACCGGAATACCTTCTCCGCTTAGAATTTTGACGCAACAAGATCCTCCTAGCTCCATTATTTCTTCACCACCACCAGACCATTTCCCCCTGGAGGTTTGGTGTAACACAACCCCTCTAATTCCATTAAGGTCTCGCGCGCGGAATACCCTCTCTGCTTGGAATTATGACGGGAAAAAAATCCTCCTACCTCCATTATTCCCCACCCTCAGCAGACCCTCTCTACCTGAAAGTTTGGCGTAACACAATTCCTCTAACCCCAATAATAGCCCACCCTCGGAAGACCCTCTTTGCTTAGAATTTTGACGCAACACAATCTCTCTAGCTCCCAATCTGCCCAAATGGCATTGTGCCCACTAAGTCGAATAAATATCACGAAGAAAGGCATTTTGATTCTGAATAAAAGTAAGGTAGGTAGTGGTTGTACAAAACAAAATAAGGTCACAAAATGCTTTCAGTAGCAAAACAAAATTTTCCTAACGCATTTTTAGTTCTTTTAAGCCTCTTTCTTTTTCTCAACAAAGGAGAAAAGAGCGACTGTGTACAGTTATTTGGTACAATGCAGTCTCATAACACCAGAAGTATTTAGTGCTAATGGTTTTTTAATAAACCGTAAGAGCTTATCGGCTGAGGCTCCTGAATTGTGTGAGGGTTTTCTAAGGTCGAGGTTGCCTGATTCAACATCTGACCTTTGTTAGGATTTGTTCAAATTCAAATGCGAATGAAAATTGTCGCTGGGGAAATTTGATTCAATCGTCAGTGTCTTGAGAAATGTTTTTTTGCTTTTGAAATCGGAGAAATGTAGAGAGAAAAATGTCAACCCAGATCTGTAGCATTATATAAGGGGGAAGGGTTGCAGACGAATCATAATAGCATACTACGGTACATTGATGTTTATAAAATGGTCATTGTATTGCCAAATGTTTCTCTTAAAAAGATTACCACGTTTTTTAATTAAAATTATAAATAAAATTAAATTTCCAATTAAAGTTAAATTTAAGATTTAAAAATAAATTAAATTAGCATTTCAATTCTTTTTTCGAATCGAATCCCTTCTCCGTTTTCTTGATTTTATTAACACAACGTTTCGGTCGATGGATTCTTCGTCGGGTGTACAATCCGTAATAGTAGAGGAAAGCTTTATCTCTTAAGAACAGTATTCAGAAGCAACACCACTTTGCCTAATCAAAGTTAGATCTACACCAGAAGAAAATATGAATAAGAACATGATGTACGATATTCTGTGCATCTGTAGCAGATAATACAACGGTGAAACTAGCTACCTTCTAAAAGTAAGGCTGGAAAAAACACTTCATGGGAAGACTATGAAATCAAGATTGGCTGAACATGTATGGAGGTAGATTTCCAAGAAACGAAATCAGCTCCGAGAATTTTATTCATCTACAACTCCTTACCTAATATTGAAATCATTTTCTTGAGGTAGAAACCGAAAACATATAAACAGAAAATCGATAAAATTGGATCGATATACCGTAACTACAATTTTAGAAAATCAATAAATGGTCGTGCACAGACAGTATTCGCAGTAGTCTCTCAATTTCATTGGCCAATTCCTAACGCTAAATAACGAAAACTCTTTTAGGAATTTATATTTTTTAGAAACAATCAACCAAAACTGTCACCAGAACTATCAACATGGATTTCTTCAGTTTTCAAGTCAGTCTGACTGGCTGACTGGTTATGTATGTATGTATGTATGTATGTGTCGTACGTTCAGGTCGAACAAGTAGGGTTAGGGACTGTAATTTTAAGCATTTACACCTTATTATGTCTATGAAAACATTTTTTTTTGTTTTTTGAAAATTCCCCGCATAATAGGCTTTTAGTGGGGATTCAATTTACAATGTAAGTGTATGCTAAACTAGTGGCTTAGTTTGTGTCCGATCACGCTTGGTTTTTTTTAAAAATTTAGACTTTTTTAGTAAAGCTCAACAAAAGGTGAGAGAAGAAATTTATCACTTTACCACCATTGATCAACAACTCTTTAATTGATCACCCCCAACACACAGCATGCTGCCAAAAGAAATTGGTCATGTGATGGTTTCTATTGATTGATTAACCAATACCTGTCTGTTCTTATTTTCTTTTTTTCTTCTTTTCTTTTTTTCGAGCCAAAAATTGAATTTGAGTTTTAGTGATAATATTAATTTGGTGTAACAGTTGAATAATCACATGGGAATATCTATGGCGTGATTTTCACATCAAGGTAAAAAAAGATTTTTCTCCTAAAATTTTATTCATATGCATGGGTGCTAACATATATCAACCGAACTTCTCTATCTATCTGTTCCTCCCCCCATCTCTCCCCCCTCTCTCCCCCCTCTCTCTCTCTAAACATACGTAAATATAAGAAACCATCAACCAAAACTGTCAACATAGGTTTCTTCAGTTTTTAAGTTGGTCTGGCTGTCTATGTATGTTACACACGTACAATGGACCTACAGGGCTGAGATTATAAACATTTACTCCTTATTATTTCTAGAAAAATATTTTTTTTAAATCCCCCATATCACTCCGATAGAGAGTAGGAAGAAGTGAAATCATACCTTTCTCAAGGGCATTAGTGCTAAGTGAGGTTCGAACTTTAGAACCAAAATTGGTAATAACAGAAATGTAACGGTCGTCTACGTTAGGCTTCTACTTATGTAAATAGTTAAGCATTCAAACACGACAAACTTTAGCCTGCATCACCTACAAGTCTGTATGTGTAGGTATGCGTGGGTTTTCTTTTCATACATCAAAAATATCTTCAGGCGTATTTTTCGTTTTTCTAAAAAAGAATTCACCCAACAGTATTGAGGACTGTTAGTATTTTTTACGCACTGCCTACCAATATTCACTCATTTTAAAAAAGAAATTTCCACCCACGATACAATTTCTCTTCTCCCTAGAGCAATATTTTTGGCGCCGTTTCTGTAAGTTACGAACTTGTTGTTTTTACTAGTTTCTACTTCCCTTTCTTTTTTTAAAACGTAGATTCAAATGAGTTGTCTAAGATAAATTAGATCTTGTGGGATAATTCTGGACGTCTAGCGTCGAAGCGCGTCCGACCCAGGAAAAGGAAGAGAAATGCATAGAAACCGGGCAAGTGGAATGCCGGTCGAAATTGGTACCTTCGTCTGGTACTAGTCTAAATCAGACTAGTACCAGCTTGATTCTCTGGCTAGCCACATTTTAGCTTGGTAGAAGCTTCTCCAAAGTTTTCGCAACGGCTTATGTGCTTGCAATTGTTATTTACGAAGCCTAGGTTAGTCTGGTACATGTCAGAGTCGTGAACACCCAGTGAGGATCGAACTCACTATAGTAGTAATGATCTGCCAGACTAGATTGCTAACCACGGCGTGACATCCTAGTAGTTTAGCTTAGTCTGTCCACATTATTGGTGAACTATTAAATTTATTTAACTAGTATGAATTAAATTAAAATATTACTTATTTAAAAAATAATATTACTTATGTCATTACTAAATAAATTAAAATATTACTTATTTTATATTTAAAAAAAAGATTTCCCTATGACTTATTTCTACCCAGCAACCAAAATTGTGACTTTTCTTCCTATTATATATTTAAGGTATCGCTAAATTGTGACTTTTGTTCCGTGACTTTTATTCCTGTCACCGTTTTTCATGCCTCGGCTTTATAATTCTTCTTCTCCTTCGCTTAATTTCTCCACCTTAGGCTTCTTCTTCTTCATCGTCGTCGTCGTCGTCGTCGTCGTCGTCGTCGTCCTTTCTTGAATATTCTGGGCGTGGATACGGCTTTGAGAGTTTTCTGTACATTACATAATTGATTTCCCATTAAGTCCTTTATAGGGAAAAGAATCAAAAGCCAAATATGGAAATGTTACAAATAAATGGCAATGAACGAGATATTGCAAACGCCCACCGTCAGCAAATGAATATCCTCTTTTATCCAATTTCACGGCAATGTATCCCATGGGAAATTCATTCTTGATACGCAAATCTTGGCACATTTGTATGCGGTAAACGAGAAGAAGAAAAAACGGTTAAAGATGAGGAGCGTTCGCATCGAAAGAAATTGAGACTGAATGGGGAAATCTTTTTTAAATACACGTTAAAGATAAATTTAAGCTAACTAATGACGTGTAGCTTCTTCATTTGCCTGAATAACGGCGGCTGCGCGAGGTGTTGGGGTCCTTCCGTGGATATATCTATCCAGTCACGTTCCAGGGCTGTCGATAATTGTGTTGGAATTGGCTGCAGGAAATTTAGTGTGTTCTGTATCATATCCCATACATGCACAATTAAATTTAAATCTGGCGAGCGGTGGACAAATGGAGTGACTGGAAGTCAGCCAAGTGTTCCTGGAACCAGTTTCATGTCATCCGCGCATGATGGGGATGGGGAGGACTTGCTGGAACAAACTATCACCACTAGGAAACATGGTGAACATACAGGGGTGCAAAAGGTCTTCAACACGATATGTGTATGTCACAACTATCAAGACGGACTACAGTTACGCTAGTGGCCGTTGTTAACTCCAACAGAACACACCCCACATCATTACAGAGCTACCACAGAGCTACCACAACAACCTGCAGACAGGCTGGATCCATAGTCTCAAGCGGTCTCCTCCACGCACGAACTCGACCGTCTGCTCGAAAGAGCTGGACTCGTCTGACCAGGCAACACGGTGCCAGTCTTTCACAGCCCAATGGCGATGTTCTCTGGCCCAGGTGAGGCGCAGTAACCAATGACATCGGTTACTGCTCTTAGTGTTCTCGAATAAAATGGAGACCTAACAACGGATAGGGACCGAATAGTCGAACGCACCCAAGAATTCTACAAAAAACCTCTATTCCTCCAAACAAGGGACACAGAACAATGAACAAGATATATAAGTTACGGGTCACCAGTTCGAAGAGTTCCCAGATGTTACTCCGTGGGAGGTGAAGCAACCACGGGATCAGGCTGGCTTCAGAAGAAGCTACTCTGCGATTGACCATCTCCATTCGGTAAATCAACTAAAAGAGAAATCCCTAAAGTCACTGATACTATTATACAACAATGCGTAGACCCCATATATGTAATATATACAAGAGTTTTGCAACGTATCTACCGACACAGCAGTTCGTTTATCAGGCTACATAAAGACTCTGAGCCCTTTCACCTCGGGGAAAGGGTAAGAGAAGCCGATACTAACTCACCCAAAAACATCACGGCCTGCCTTGAGATGATCTTCCGAAACTTAGACTAAGCTAATAAAGGAATTAAAATAGAATACATAAGTAACCTCAGATTTGATGGCGACATCCTCTATTTTGCTTAAAACTTTCATGATCATCAAATAATGTTAGACAAACTGAATAAAGAAAGCAAAAAAGTTGGTCTTCACATGAACTTCAGCAAAACCAATGTCATGAGTAACAAACATGCTGAGGACAAAGACAAAGTTAGAGTTAAAGAAAGTATACCATTACATCTAGTTAGGTCAACGAATCTCTATGAAAACGAACAAAGAAGAAATCAAGCGGAGAATCTCTCTAGGTTGGTAAGCTTTCTGCTGACCAGGCTCAACCTTCAAGAACAAGAAAACCCCATTAGTTTTAAAAAAGAAGGGTCTACAACCAATGCATCTTTCCGATAGTCGCCTATGGAACTTGAACATGGCAAAAGATTGGCCCTCAAACTGAGAACTATGCAACCTTCACAAGAGATGATCATGCTTAACATCACATTCATGGATCATAAGACAGCACATTATATTAGAAAGCAAACAGGGCTCAGAGATATAGAAACCATTAGAAAACTCAAATGGCAATGGGCTTGGCAGACTGCAAGAATTCCAAACAACCGCTGAACATCACGACTCACAACGTGGATCCCTAGAGATCATATGCGAAATTGTAGCCGGCAAAAAATAAAATGGTGTGACGAACGAGACAAGTTCAAAAAGTACTGGCTCCGCGACGCCCACGATCG
>VCCN01005562.1:8185862-8201162 GCA_006491835.1 Architeuthis dux
ATGTCAACTGGGAGACGAGATATGAAATTCTTTTTTGTTGGTATATGCTGGTGACCATTTTGTTTTATGCCAATGAGGTAGTTCTTCCCAACTGTTTTCTTGGAACCTATTTTTTCTGAAAGAGGACATCCTAAGGAATATTTTGATACCCTAAATGTAGAATCACGGGGGGGTGCACGGTAGGCCCTGCTGGAGCAAAAGTGGAGCAAAAGTGGAGCAAAAGTGGAGCAAAAGTGGAGATGGGCCGGCTACCTAGCGAGAAGCGATGACAATAGATGGGGGAAAAGACTAACAGATTGGTGTCCATGAGACAGTAAAAGAAGTAGGAAAGGTCCAGACACACGATAAAGGGACGAGATAGAAAAGTTTGCCGGTAAGACTTGGCAGAGGTTAGCATAAGTGTGTGTGTATGTGTTTATTTATTCCGAACGAAGCGCCGCGGTGCTCGGGTCTACGATTGGCCTTGCGACAAATGGGGTCGAAAAAATGAGGTCCAACCACGACGACGAAGACTACGATCAAAAGATATACACTTTTTTTTAGCTTGAGATCACATTTTTGTTTCAATCAGAAATTTCGCTGATGATTGAAATTTAGTATGGCGAAGAGAAGAAGAGAGAGAGAGAGAGGGGAAGAGTTTAGATCAATCTCTCTCTTCTCAGACGAGACTTTTTCTCAAGTCTTCCGTATTGAAGAGATTTTTTCTCACAAGTCTCCCGTATTGAAGAGATTTTTTCACAAACCTTCTGTTATTGAAGAGATTTTTTCACAAATCTTCCGTTATTGAAGTGATTTTTTTTTAAGGATAATGAAGTTTATTTGACGGATAATTTTTTTGACTCATTGTTCCGTTCCACATTTGATGGATTGATTCCAAACAAAGGCATAGAACTGAAATTCCATTGGATATGTGCTGGACAATGACAATCCACAAAAGCCAAGGATTAACACTCGATTTGGGTAAATCTGAAAGTTCTTGTCGAGGAATAACATTTGTAGCATTATCTCGCTTGAAATCATTTCATGGTTTATTTCTGATACCAATGGCATGGGAACGTCTTGAACGAATAAACAAAAAGGTTTCCACTAAACAACAATGCGAAGATGAAAAAAGAAGAAAAAAGAAGAATTGGACAGAGATCTTCGTCAATAGCCAGTTTCGCTTCGCTCGGACCAGTAATTTATAATTTATAATTTGGAATTCTTTTGCTTTTATTATTATGATTATTATTTTTGAAAGACTCAGCCAATGCTTTCACGTGTCAATGTTTATTAAACAGTCTGGAATCAAACCGGGTATGTATGGTTTGTGATAACTCTTTTTTTAAATTTTATTGCAACACGAATGGGTGTTTGCATTAATAATTAAGTGGGTTTTTTTATGATAGTTTATAGTTTGTTTTACTTTCATTGTAAGCTACGTTTAGTCAGTTTACTATGGCTGCAATCCGATCGAATATCTGACATTAAGGGAAGATAATTGTTGACATTTTCAAGATACATATTTGAAAGTTTACAGATGTTGGGAGTTTGTGCTTACTATGCACGATCATAATACATTGTCAATTTGGTCTCACAGTCGGTGGCCTATGTAAAGTATAGCTATCATTTATTTTACACAACAATGCCTTTTTATGGCTTGTTAATGTGTGTTTCGTAAATGAGCAGGGCCGGATTAAACTAGTGCGGGGCCGGTTGCATATGTTATAAAGGGGCCCTAAATGTTTTAAAAAGTACACATGAATATTAAAACATTTGAATTATTTACTTAAGTAATAAAGTAAGTAGTTTTTTGTTTCATTTGATATACAGTACAGAAACAAATCCGTCTTATAGGTGTACATAAGACGAAATAAGTGGAAATATATGGAAACAAACATATATAGATATGCATAAAGACCAAGATTTAAGAATGTCATACATATCGGAATTGATAGCTTGCAAGCATTTAGCGCAGGTCCCCTTTAAAATGCGGGGCTCCTGAAATTGCGGGGGCCCATAGCATTTGCTACATTGTGCTACATTTGCTACATGTGCTACATTGTTAATCCGGTACTGTAACTGCGAGCGTCTAATATTTGTGTTCCTGTTTCCGAGAAAGCAAAATTTGAAAATTGAGAGAGAGAGAGAGAGAGAGAGAGAGAGAGAGAGAGAGAGAGAGAGAGGGGGGGGTGAAAGAAAGAAAAGAAAGAAAGAAAGAAAAGAAAAAATGAAAAAAATGAAAGAAATAGTAGGGGGAGAGGGATTTTATTATTTACTACTTCCATTAACAGTTTGTTTATCAAATGTTAAAAAGTTCCGGCATTATTATAAAGCAGACCGAGGAAACGTCGAACAATCAAATCAAGAAAAAGGCGTGGGAATTTTAAGAGAAACGTGTCGTGTTTCTGTACTCGCTAGTCGTTCCGTTAAAGTGGACAGTGAACGTCAACGAAATGCTGCTATACTCTCCTCAGTTTACATGGAGACCTGGGCCTTCACACAAACTGAAACACTTTTCCCCTTCATTAACTCTTCTGAAGACCGTCATGAAATCAATAGGTTTATAACAGTAAAAGTAACAGAAAGATAAAAAGCTATCTTGAAATATTATTGTGCCACTATATATGTAATCATTAGAATGAATACAAGTTTTGGCGTATTGGTTTAATAAACATTACCCATGATGCTACGAGGTACATAAACTGCTTTAACGTATATATGGTCGTTTGCTGCATCGCATGTGCAACTTTAGAACGGGTGGTCATGCAGCAAAATCACCAGTCGTCTTCCTTTCTCAGAAAAAGCTTTTTTCCCCCCAATACATCACCCAGTTCAGCCAATTGCTCATTGTAGCGTTGCACAGTAACAGTTTGTTCAGGTTCCAGCAATTCGTAATATCATTTATACTGGCTTTATGTTCTTGTCTGAATGTTGTTAGAGGTGTATATGTGGTATTTACTCGTATATTACTATGGCTAAAATTCATGAGGTCAACCTGTACATTTATACGACGAATATATTACAGAAAAAGAAACAATTCAAATGAATAAACCAACCCAGAGTGAAAAGAATAGGAAAAAGAAAAGGGACACTAAAGGCCGCGGGTAAGTACAGCTTATCTGGCAAATATGACACCGATCTTCAACGCATTGCGAGAACAAAGCCTTAACAGGAATTACATACAAATCGTCCAAAACATATACGAAAATGGCACTGCAATAATTAGACTACATAAATATACAAACAAGATAAAGATAACAAAAGGGGTAAAACAAGGGGATACAATATCACCTAAACTATTTACAACAAGCCTTGAAAGCATCTTTCGGAAAACTGATTGGGAGGGAATGGGAATAAACATAGATGAAGAATACTTAAGCCACTGAAGATTTGCTGATGACATTTCCATGACGTCGGAAGCATCCGAAGAATTACAAAACATGTTAACCGATCTAAATAGGGAAAGTAAAAAAAAGTAGGATTAAAGATGAACAGAACAAAGACAAAAGTAATGTTCAACGATAAAGTCCCCCAAAAGGTCATAAAGATAGAGGGAGAGGCGCTAGAAGAGGTTGATGAATACATCTACCTAGGACAGGTAATAAGGTTAGAAAAAGACCATGACAGCGAAATAAAACGACGCATAACGATAGGTTGGAAAGCATTCGGCATGAATAGAGACATTTTGAAGATCCCCATGTATACAGCGGTTGCATAATACCAGCCATGGATAGAGCAGTGCTAGGAATAACTCTAAGAGATAGAAAAACATCAACATGGATCAGAGGGAGGACTAGAGTGAAGGATATTATACAAATAATTAAGCAGCAAAAATCGAGATGGGCTGGTCACCTAGCAAGAAGAGACGACAATGGATGGGGGAGTCTAGCCGATTGGTGCCCAGGGGACAATAAACGCAATAGGAAAAGACCAGACACATGATGGAGGGATGAAATAGAAAGGTTTGCCGGTAAGACGTGGCAGGGGTTAGCACAATCTAGGTCGTCATGAAAGGAGATGAGAAAGGCCTTTGTCCAGCGTGTATTTATAATGACTGGTGAAGATGATGATGATGATGATGATGAGAATGTCATTTGGTGTAAATCACATCCAGATAGTCACAATATCTGTAAAGCCTACGCCCAGCGCCTTTGTGACGAATAATTGAACATTTCTAGAAAGGGGGCGAAAGAAGTAGTAGAATTAGTAGAATTCTATTAAGTAAACTTAACATGAGAACAAGTTAGTAGCAGCAATTGGCAGAGTGTTGTGGATATGATGAAAAGCAGACAAAGGTATAGTCTACACCCATAGGCGCAAAAAGGCTATAGCGTTCTTGTAAAGATATCTGCATACGAAAAGTTATGGTTGTCCGTAAGAAGACGTTTGGAACAGGAAGGTATGATCATCGAAATGTATGCTCAAGTATAAGCCGTCGAAATATTAAATAATTGTATTATTCCGAAATTGATTTTGAATCATAATTAAAAACAAAAATATGTAACAAAACACAGAAAAAATGGGCCAAAGGAAAAATAGACAAAATTCAAGACAATAGGTACTGCACATTTTATAGTGTAAGAGATGATATAATAAAGCTGAAGGAATAAGTTAGCTTAAGACACACATTGGAGCAGACATGGGCTAACTTTTTTATCTAGCGGGCCAAATGAGACATTTTACATCTTTATTCGGGTCAACATTCACTTAAAAAATGTCGATCGTATTACAGAAATACAGGTCCCTTTTCGAAAACAAAGTGGCCAAAAGGTGGCCCTAAAATCTCTAAAAATGGTCAAAAACACGCCAAAAATGTCCATTTTATTGCCCACTATATTTGTAGACTGTTCAAATCAAGGATTACCAACTATTTTTTATAAAGATCTAATAGTACCATTCTAGTAACCGCCCTATTGCGGTTACCACTTTTTTGGTGTATTTGTTTGTTACCAAATGGGAAAATCAGCCTCAAAGTGTCTCAGAAAATGTGTGTAGACAGATGAAATATAAAATATAGAGACAGGTCCGTCGCTAAAGGGGCAGGAGGGGCCAGGCCCCTCCTCTAAATCGCTTGCCCCCCGCCGTGGTTAATGTGTTGTGAATTAATTTTAGTGTGCTAATCTTTACAACATAAACCATTTCTACGACACATCTCCAGCGCTTGAAACTGCTTCACCTTTTATCATAGACTTTCCTTCTCTCTTCCTTGTTTTTTAAAATATAAGAAAAACAAGAAGTAGATGAATAAAATATAAGATATATAAATAAATAAATAAATAAAATGAACCAGTTATAAGTAAACAGTGATTTTTCTTAACGACTCTTAGAAAGATACAGAAAGAACCCGTGATGGTTACGAGCAATTAAAAAGACATTAATTTCAAACAAAAGGTAAGGTTGAAATTGTGCTGCGGCCATTTCTGATTCCCTAGACAAACAAGTCTAAGCTAACGACATGTTGGTGTCCGAACTTCCAACGGACCTTCTGATTACCGGAAATTGTCTGTCACAACTAGATTAACACTACACATCAAAGAAACAAGAATTTGTACACCCACCATACACCCATACACCTATTTACCATTAAAAAAAACAAGAAAAATTATAATCGCTATAAATCCGCGCATAACTTCAATTTATTGGCGAACTAACTAGACCAGTGGTTCCCAAGCCTGTGCCCGCGGACGCCATGGTGCCCGCCGACCCTTTTGCATGTGCCCGCCACAGACTGGCTACCATCTCACGAGCATCCTATCCAGTCAACATCACATGAGCAAACTGAGCCGTCAACATCTCAGCAGCGGGAAGCACTCCCAAACCCTATTCCGCAAATAAATCAACCAGAACATATGAATTTTCCTAAGAAAAAACGAGCGATCTTTTCATTCTGATTGGTTTACAAAGTTTCCTTGGTTACACTATAATGTGAATTTGGATGCTGTATTTTGTTATATCTGCATGACGGCGGAGATGAAAAATCTGAAAACAAAGACAAGGCTTTTATAAGCCGTGGATTTAGGAACTGGAAAAAAGCCGGTGAAAGCTTTCGCAAACACGAGGTTTCAGATTGTCACGAAGACTATGCCAGATTCTTATGTTTCGACAATAATTCCCAAGATGTAGACGAAATTTTTAAATGAAAGTAACGTCGAAGAAAAACGAAAGAATCGACAGATATTTATGACCTTCCTTCGAAACAATCCCGGCAAGGGCTGGCTTACCGTGGAAACAAAGATGAAGGTAATTTGACCAGCCGATGAAGTTCAAAGATTGACCCTAGGATTGCTAGAAAAAAAGCTAGATAAATACTTCCATAATGATACACAGAATGAGCTGACTAGGCTGATGGCTTTTACCATTTTGAGAGACATTGCCAAAAATATTAATAACAGCGTATTCTATTTAATTGTGGCTGATGAAGTTAAAAACTGTAGTAACAATGAACAATTTATTGTATGCTTTCAATGGGTCGATGAGAACTACGAAGCTCGGGAAGATTTTATTGAGATTTACAAAGTGGATAATATAAAGTCTGATACACTTGTTGCTATGAAGGACATTTTGGTAAGACTAAGTATTCCATTGTCAAACAGTCGTGGGCAATGCTATGATGGCACAAAGAATATGAGTGGCCTTAGAAATGGTGCCTCCATGCAGATATCATCAGAATCCTCAAAAGCATTCTTCACGCATTGCGCTTGACACGCATTAAACCTTGCTGTTGGAGATCTGATTAGAAGAAGAAGAAGAAGAAGAAGAAGAAGAAGAAGAAGAAGAAGAAGAAGAAGAAGAAGAAGAAGAAGAAGAAGATATGCGAATGGTTAGCTTTAGACTATCCTGGGTTTCGAGTTCTAGATGGACAGTTCGAGCAGAATCTTTGAAAAGCATTCTCGATAACTGGGTTGCTTTAGAATATGTGTGGGATGAGTCAATTGAAGAAAGCTTAGAACCTGAACTAAGGGGAAGAATTATTGGAGTCAAAAGTCAGATAAGTAAATTTCATTATTTCTATGGAGTTAACGTGTTACATCTAGTTTTACGAATCAGCGATGATTTGTCCAAGACATTGCAGGACCAGGAAATCGCTGATCTAACATTGTAAACAATTAAATCCTTGCGCTCTGAAAACTAATTCGATTTAATATGGGAAAACAGTATAAAAGAAGCAAATGACCTAGAACTGTGTGATTCTTCGTTGCCTCGTAAGCGCAAACAATCTGTTAAACTTCTCTCTGGAAATGAGACGATAGCTTATGTCAAAACATTTTACAGGTGTATTTGTTTTAGAGGAGCGATTTTCACAACCTGAAGAGAATGCCTCACAACATATCGAGCAGTTACTTTTAAATGTTGTCAATCAGTCGAATTATGACAAACAGTTGCAACAGGTTCTCCAAATTTATGATGATGAATTAAACCAGTTTCGGTTATCTACTCAGCTCTAATTAATGAAAACACATTTTCCTGGCAATGACAGGACAACTGTCAATGACATAATAAGTCATGTTAAACTTTTTGGGGGTTCACAAAAGGAACTTTATTCGGAAGTTATTGTTCTTATCAGATTGTATCTAGTTTTGTCGTCAGCTACGAATGCTGTAAGTGAACAATCAGCCTCGACAATGCGGCGCATTAAAAACTGATTACGAAGTACGATTAAGCAGGAAAGACTAAACCACTGCATGTTGCTGTCCATCCATAAAGAAAAGACAGATGAAATAGACTTGGTAGATATTGCAAATACGTTTTGTACAGGAAATGATGTAAGACTGTGCACTTTTGGCCACGGTCCCGACCACACGTGTTTAATCGCGCTCTGCCCCGTTTCTTGCCCTGCCCTGCCCTGCCCTGCCCTGGCCGAATGTGTGAGACACGTGTCCCGGACAGGAGCAGGGGAATTCTCGATACAATATGTAAGTACCTAACAATTTGCAATTTGCATTTGATTTACACCGTCACAAAACCCACACGAAAACACAATGAACACTTACAAATACTCAATACCAAACACATTTTCGTTGTTCATTGAATGAATACACATTTTGTTTCTTTAAAAGGTGTCTTTTTATGTTTATTTACCATATTGTTGTTAAATCTCTTTACGACAAGTCGAGGCTATATAGAAATCATTTCTATCTACACAATGGGTCCGTTTTAATATAAAAATATGACAGAACCTCAATGGAGCCATTTTATCCTTAACCAATATTAAAATATGAAGAGATTCTTAAACCCCATAAAGTAGGGCGCCCATGTCCTATCAGAAGCCCTGGTAACCCACCCATATATCTGGGAACTTATTTCCTCTATAAACTTCTATATTTCCCATCCTCCACAATTTCTTGATGTTAAAATAGATTAGAGAAGTAAGATTTTGCTTATTTGATGTATTTTGCATTAATCAATAAAACTGGCAGAAGTAGAAAAAATGCCTCTTATTTCTCACATATATATATATAGTTGGCAAACATGGCATTAAAAGTTGAACCATGTGTTTGAATCTTCAGTCCAAATCTCTGTATAGTGCAGATATTCATTGCTTTATAGTCTCTCAAGGTCATCTTATTGAAATCGTTGCTACGGAGGAGCCAATTAAATCCCATAAAAGGCTTTTGAAAAAAGTCATAAAATCTCGAATGAAAGTCTCGGTTGTATGATTTATTACAACCTCAAGTAATTCTATCGTCTACCACGACAAAAACTCCAGTGAAAAACATTGCTTTGAACAAGATTCGTCACATTATTAACACAACAAAAATATGTGACCTTGTGTCGAAGTTGATAATGCCCATCAAATACTGTATGTACACGTCTATGAGTCGAGTTTTTAAAACAATATTTAATGGTCAAAATCTACACGATGGGCCTCTACATTCATAATACATAGTTTAATTATGTTTAAACCAGTGCATGCTAGGTAGGGCAAGGAGCCATTAATGTCTTCCGACCTGAAGCATATTCACATTCAGATGCTACCACTAAATAATAGAGAGATACAATATATAGCAATTAGTATATGTCGGTGTTCGAGCCCGGTATTTCAAATGTTGCTTTTCTAAGTAGGCAGGCCTTTTTCACTTGGAAAGTTGGCATTACACGATCTTCACATTTATATTTCCCCGCATTTGGTCTATTAGTAAATATCGAATAGCAACGCAGTGATTTCAGCAGATGAAACTCGTGCTGTTGGCTAACGTTGGTTGGCGTAACATTTTCTTTTAACAACCAGTGTCATTATTGGGTAACGTAAGAAGTTCGTTCAATTTGTAAACTAAACGGTTTTTTAAAAATTATTTTCCACATTATGATATCCGGAACATTCAAGCATTAACAAGTTTCAAATAAAAAATAAAAACGTTCTTATTTCGAGACTTTCATATGAATTCGATAAATAGATACATTTCGTAACTATAACACCTGCCCTGTGTTATGTAAATAACTTTATTGACAAGCATTTTCTTTAAATATTGACCATACGTTGACACACTTCTTTAACAGGCCTTATATTTTTACTGCAATGACTACAATGATGTTCTGCCATCTTCAAGGAAACATCACAATCCAATCCTCCCAGAACGTTTTGTCTTTTTCGGCATAGAACTGCTCTAGGAAGCTTTTGCATTTTTCTAGAGGATAGAATTTCCACACATTAAGAATTCTGTAAAGACAGGAATAAATGGTAACCCGAAGAAGCAATATCTGGTGAATGCGGCGGATGAGTGAAAACTTTCCAGCCAAACTGGAACAATTTTTACCTGGTCACCAAAGAAATAGGCGGTCAAGTGTGTTCCCGATGGAGTATTACACACTTTCTATTAACAAATTGCAGACGCCTTCTGTCGATTGTTGCCTTGAAGTGGTCTAATTGGGAGTTATATTAGTTTGAATCAATTGTTTGGTAGGAGGAACTCATAGTAGAAGACTTCCAATCCCACTATAAGCGCATCACTTTCTTTGGGCGAAGTCTGCCCTCTGGTACATTTAGTGGTGGTTCATTTTGCTTGCCCCACGATCTCTTGCGTTCCACATTGTTGTGAAGTATCTACTTGTTATCGTCCCTGGAGCATCGTTCAGCATTATCTCCAGCACGAGACTTTGAAAACCACTTTTGACACGCCCCATCATCCACAGTACCGTCTCTTTAAACTGCACAAACCCTTTTACGATTGAGTAGCATTTTTTTCCCTTTCATATTCATTGCTAATATAAAAAAATACCCTAATTTTTATCATTTATTTTTCAAAAATGAACGCTGATATGACAAGGGTCACGATACAAGCAAAAGCGATCTATTTGAATGAAGTTAGTTAAATCTAAACGCCCCTAATGTCATCTAACGACAAAAACAGAGCGATTTTATGAGTTACCCAATATTTACAGTTCCAACCTTCAAAAAAGAGGTTAATCGTTTTTAACAGTTTTCGGTTTTATACCACTGTATCACAATGCTATTTTGTTTACTCTGTGTTTGTTTTAATAGATTAATGGAAATGTAATATCTTTGCGGAAACAGATCTTTTTTTATCACTCCCCAATAAGTTCATATTGCTAAGCAAGGCACAACATCCTGTGTGAGCATTTGTTGAACGCGATTCGTGACGTCATCAACTATCATTCCTACTCTCGACCAATATTCTCAAGTTTCGTTACAGATTAGGAGAGGTGTGTCGTTTAGATCTGCTTCCATTCAGATGAGAGAGCGAACGTCTTGGCAGTTGCCTGTTAATCCAATTCATCGTGCCCTTTATTCATATTTCCTTTGACAGTCACGTGTTCTGAAAATTAGCCAGGGAGGACACCGCACGTGACAGATATAGGAATGAGAACAACAGCGGATCAAATACCCCCCCCCCGCTTTACAGTGGATCATGGGGCACACTGAATGAGTATGATTTTTACAAATGCGAATACACTACACTGATACTTCATCTTCTAAACTCAACCCATCTGCCATTTTATTTTGTGAAAGATTATCCTGCTTGGGCATGGCTGTACAGTGTGCAAGTCAAGGGATCTAATTCTAAGCCAAAAGTAATATCCAGGGGTAATCTTACTTTCATTATAGAGCCACAACTATTCAGAATTGTCTACTTCAAACCGAGGCACAGTGGATCAGAAAAATATAATTGTAGGTAGAAGCTAATGTTATTAATCTATTTGGATAATAAAAAAAAGATCAACTGTGAAATATGTTCTATAAAAAGAAGAAAATAATATCTCTCTAAGTTAGCAACTGGCAGGCCCTTGTTTTATTTTATTATTTTCAATTTCTGATACACTGTCCCAGCCCCAGTTCACAGTGAATCATCCCCCGGGGAACAATAAATCAACATGAGGTTGAATGATTATAAGTTCCAGAGTGAAACCAACTACACAAAGGAAATTGCAGAATTTCATTACTATGAGTTAATTAAAATATTACTTATTTTATGAAAAAGAAAGTGTCTCCTATAACTTTGTTGGGTTTGTGGTTTCGTAAATAGAAATTAATTTATTTAAATGCAAAATAACCCAAACTAAAAACATATGCACTTTTTGCATAGCAAGCTGTGATTTGCACGTGCAACTCCGGGGACATCGTTGCGAGATCCAAATGTCGTACAATGAAAACAAGGAGCGAATAGAATCTGAAAGGTTCGAGTTTGGAAGGAAAGTCTGTCGAGATGGGATGAGAGAAATGAATGAATTGCGTCAGAAAACATCTAGAAACACAGCAAAACATGTAGATTCTCCAGATATACAGGGCCGTAGCAAAAGGTAATGAGCCCCCACCCAAATGGGGCCCATACAGACAACCGAGTTTTAATTTGACTGAATAAAATTTGTTGTGACCTATTTACCAACATATTTTGCGAGAGTCGTCTAGTTAGTTATTTTATTTATGTAGTAATCTAATTTATATTAAGTTGTTTCACATGAAATGTCGTTTTTGGCGATAAGTCACATAGTAAAATAAAATATTTTAATACAGTAAATGTTGACGATTAAAATAATATATAATTTAGAAGATTTATTTTTGCAGATTAAATTTAAATAGTGAGAAAATTCGTTATTATTTGAGGTTTTTAAGCTCTTGTAGCGGCGGTTCACTGACTTTTGACAACAAAGCGATATGTGTCGATAAAAACGTCTGAAACTTGTAATATACGTAAATTGTATTGTAATAATCTGTGTATTATTAGTAAAAGAAAATTCTCATATCAAAATTATTTGTGTAAATAATATAAACCCAGATACATTTGTATTTGAAAATCCGGACCAAGGCAATTCGTGATTATTTTCTTTATGTCTTTCGGACTTCAAAGCGACCATTGGCACATGGAATTAATTACATCTAACAAACGAATTCCGCGCGGGCTTTAGTCACATGACATAGCTTGACCGCAACAAAGTGGAGAAGAGGATGGCTGGCAGAGAAGAAAGGAAAGAAGGGAGACAGAGTAGAGGACTAGAAGAAAGACACCGTTATGGGAATAATAGGACTTTCTTTTAGTTTATTTGGAAATTTGATTTTGAGAGGATTTCGTTCAACGCTTTTGTTCTTTAGAAAGAAAGTCACCCACGATTATTAGGAAAAAACATAACTCGAATAAAGAAAATTCTTCGTTTACACAACACCTGTCTTGATTGATTTAATTTACAAGCGCAATAATGCAATTAAGGTTGTAACGGCGGAGAATTATGCAACTGAATACAACACAATAAGGTATGCACACTCTCGGTTTCTATGCTCTGGGCCCCATTTTCTTGGGGGGGGGGGCTCATTACCTTTTGCTACGGCCCTGTATATCTGGAGAATCTACATGTTTTGCTGTGTTTCTAGATGTTTTCTGACGCAATTCTAGATGTAAACCTGAAAATATCGTTCGCCTGTTCAAAAGAAAAACAATCATTTTTTCTTTGCTTTTTTACAGTTAACTTAAAAGCAGAAACTATTTTTATCGTTTTGCGGTTAAAAAAAGTTATTTTCTATCGATTTGCTGAATTAAGTTTTATTTATTCGGTTATTTTCGATTGACAGGTATTTTTTATTTTTCTTCATGAAAATAGGTAGGAGAAACGTACGGTTACTCAAAATGCTAAATATTAGAATAACTCAATAATTATAAATATTTTTGATATAGAGATAGTTTTATTATTCTGCATGGAAATATGTTAAAGATGAACGATTCTGATATAAATATTCTTTCTTGATAAACAATTCTCTGATAAATGAGGTGCAAATGTTTAGCTAGGAACTGCACATTTTTGTTCGTTTACCTACTCCTGGTATGGTCAAAGGAGAGTAAAAGTTGATATAAAGTTATGTTATTCATATAGTCTATATGAGGAATTATGATCATCAGAATTCCAAGGGTGGCTCAGCCCCCAGTCAAAATCGACGGATGTTAATAGCCACCGTATCCCCCCACCCGGTCCGCAGCCACTTGGGGTCCCGTACTTGAAGCCCATGTCAGGAAGGTCCAAGAAAGCCAGGAAAGAGGAGAAAGGTTGCAATTATATTATTTGTCAGCTGAAGCACAACATGAATTTATTTCTCTTTTGAAACGCATACTCTCTGAAAAGATCAAAGGCAAAATACTATTCAATAATAGTTGATGCAACACCTGATTCTTCACATGTCGAACAGACAACATTTATCATACGTTACCTTCAACGTATAGATTGTGTGTTTAAGATTCAAGAGAGATTTCTTTCTTTTGAAAACTGTTGTGAGAAAACAGGTTCTGAAATTTCAAACCTGATAAAAAAAAACATTGAATAAAAATGGAATAGGAAGATTACAGGATCAATGTTATGACAATGGTTCCAATATGGCATTCAAGTACAAGGGAGTACAAAGGATATTACTTAATGAAAATCCTCTCGATATTTTCTCACCATGCGGAACTCCTTAAACCTTTTTTCAAAAAGGTAAAAGAATTCATTATGGTAATTTTAGCAAGCACAGTAGAAAGTCCGATCGTCTCTGGGTCCTCCACAATTGTGGTTTTGTGCCGTACTAAGGTAAACAGTAAATACGGGTATCTCGTTGCTAAGCACCGGTTTGCAAGTTTGTCTAGCAGTTCATTACTATCGTAGTGATTTGAATCATCACTAGATACTCCACGCTTAAGGCCATGTGCCATACTCGGGTAAGCTTAGTAAATAAGAGCGATTCGCCATGAAGCAGTGGCTTGAAAATACAAAAAAGGGGCCATTACTACTATAGTGATTTCGGTCCTGTAGAAACAACGTCATAACTCTGTTAGCAGCGCCCTTTTAGCCTCTTAAAATCAGATAAGATATTTATATTTATTAGAGACCATCTTTAATGTAGTGAGTGTGATCCCTACTGGGTGCCATTGTGCCACACCGAACTAAGATTAATTAAGTAACCACTAGAGTGCCTACTGCAATGCAATGTTTTGCAAGCTAGTCTCACCAATCATTACTACTGTAGTGAGTTCGATCCTCACTATATGTGACAATATTGCGACCCTGCGCCACACTAAGCTAAGCTTGGTGGATATATCGGCTTCTGCTGATGATTAGCAAGCTATTCTCGCGTATCATGTCCCAGTATAGAGAGTTCGAACCTCACTGAGTGCCACACAGTTATTGCTCTGTGCTACACAAAGCTAATTTTAATGAATATCTACATACGTACATGTATCTATCGATTTTCGAAAGTTCACTTTACGCCCCTTTTTCGCTTTTACGAAAAAGACGAAAAGCGAAAGTAGCGCTCAGCGTTTGTTTTGCCGCGAGCCGTTATAGAAGCAGCGCACACACACACTCTCTCTCCCTCTCTCGTACACACCGGTCTTCTGTACCACCCACCAGCCCAACCTACGCCGACTGACTAACATATCATCACCATTCTGGGGGGCCTGAGAACGCTCAAAATGTTATTCCATATAAATGAATGGCAATTGCTTCTTCGGTTTATGCCATTTCGGTTTACAAAAGGTTTGTATAGGAACGCTCTACCTTTGGATAGCTTGTGAAACCTGTAATGATAAGTCCATATTCTTTATCTACTCATGACTATTGTGTGGTTACTATTACTAATATATTGATTCAGTATCTATATTAATTCTTTATCTACTCATGACTATGTAAGTTGAAATCTATCTTAGAAATGAATCATAGCGGATGTATGTATTTTTTTTATCTGATACGGGGTGTGGTTGCTATTATTGATTAATTCGAACCAATATTCTCGTCTTTGTTGTATTTACCATGACGTTTCAGTTTTCACAGCTGTCTCTCACAATCGATAACCCTCCGGTAATATCAAACTGAACCCTTTATATGGCCGCTGCTGCTGCTGCT
>VCCN01005562.1:8302752-8316513 GCA_006491835.1 Architeuthis dux
CTCTTAGCGTTACCCCTAGCATTGCTCTTTCCATGGCTCTAAAGTTTGTTCTAAGTTTTTCGCATTTCTTTTCTATAAATCATTATTAGTACAATGTTCCCTTTTTTCGTCTCTTTTGTTTTAGATATTCGTGAGATTCGACGCTTTTGAATTGTAAGGAATTTCTAAGTGGGCTAAAAATGTTCTGAATTTGATCAAATCGCTTTCAACGATATTCTTTACCAGTACTTCAGTCATGCATATACGCCCGCACATACGTACGAAGTCTCATGCACATGTAAATATGTACTGACAAAGAGAGGGACTTTTAAATGGTCTTTGGTTCTCATTAAAATCAATATGTATATGTCCGTGTGAAGCAGAACAAAAATGAACTTTGGGAAAGAAAGAAAAAAAGAAAGAAAGGTGAACAGCGGAGAAGAAAGAAAGATAAAGAGCAAGAAAGAAGAGAGAGAGAGAAACAAAGGATTAAGAAACAAAGAGTGGAAGAAAGAAAGGATGAAAGGAAGAGAAAAAAAGGGTATTGAAAGAAAGTAAATTATAAGGAAGTAAGAGAAAGATGGAAACGAAAAAGTTGAAAGGCAGAGAGCAAGGAGGGGGTAGGAAAAGGAATGAAAGAAAGGAAAATGAAAAGACGATAAAAAGGAAAAGAAGGAAACAAAATTGGAAAATGGGAAAAGAAAGAAAGAAAGAAAGAAAGAAAGTGAGAAAGAAAGAAAAATAGAAAAGCAAAGAAGGGAATGAAATCGTAAATAATAACAGTGAAAAACGTAGAAGGGAGAAGGAAAAAGAAAGAAGAATAAAATAAATGAAAAAAGATGATTGACGTGAAGAAACGAACCAAGGGACTAAGAAATAAATACAGAATGCGAAATCATAAAGAAAACCAATGTAAGAAAGAAAGAAAGAAAAAAAGAGAGAAAGAAAGAAAGAAAGAAAGAAGAAGAAAAGAGAGAAAGAATATTTTCATTCGCAAATATCGACTCAGATTCATCTTACCTGGACGTGGCCAACAATAGTTGTGCAACTACATGGTTTCCGTCATTCATTTCGCTGTCGGCGCCGCCACAAGTCCTTTTATTGAAAATTCTGTTATTCGTACAACCACTAGTGTTCTCGTCACGGATAACTCCTCATACAACATAGCAATCATGGCTACAGCTACCTTATTATTGATATCAACTCCTCAATTGTTGTGCTTTGGTTGGTATAGCCCAATCTTAAAGCACCGGATAGAATCCATGAGGTTTAAAGTTACGTCTTTACTGGACGTTATCACTGAATGCGGTTG
The DNA here is from genome assembly GCA_006491835.1 of Architeuthis dux. NCBI lineage: Eukaryota > Metazoa > Mollusca > Cephalopoda > Oegopsida > Architeuthidae > Architeuthis > Architeuthis dux. The sequence continues at coordinate 8,304,044 of VCCN01005562.1, forward strand.
AATTTTATTCCGGTCAAATTGCGGTTGAATTTTATTCCGGTCAAATTACTAACAGCCAAGTAAAAATATCCGCACCATGTTGATCGGCGAGGGGAGAGGAGCTACCAATGATCCTTATTTTCAATTACATGCCCCTCCTATCAATTGCCTGTCGAATGTGATCGTTTAGGGCTACTCACTAAACTCAGTTTAGTCTAGGACAAGGTCACAGTAGTGTGTTAACCAGTGTGGATCGAACTCACTATACTAGTAAATTGGTCTGCGAGGTGAGATTGCTAACTATCGTACTATCGTAAGAAGCTTACGTGTTTGTTACGTGTTTTGCTAAAGGATCAAAGCGGGTAACGGTCAAATGTTTACAATTTATCTGAGTTGTTTTAAAATGTTAATCGCAGTCAAAATAAACTGATAACTTTACATTAGACCGGAAAATCGGTTCTCTGCGAAATGCGACAGTCGAAGGGTTAACATATGCTGATACAGAAGTTGTGGAGGTTCCCCGGCTTGATGTAACTTGACAACAAATCAGAGGGGAATCACCCAGGTCTCTCAGGCCGCACCCCTCTCACAGTCCAGATTTGGCTCCCTGCAACTTCTGGCTTTTCCCAAAGGTAAAATCGCCGTTGAAAGGAAGGAGATATCAGACCGTGGACGAGATTAAGGAGAACCCGACGAGGCGATTCCGAAAGAGGACTTCGTAGATTATTTTGAAAAGTGGAAGGGTCTGGTATAAATGTGTTTGATCCAATGGGGGGGGCCTTTTTAGGGACTAAGGTACCATTACCCTAGGTAGGCTATTTTTTCGTTAATATTAAATGGCTGAATACATTCCTCACAGACCTCGTATATCCCATAGGTAATAAATTACTTAAACAAAATGATATATAGATGAAGTTCCAACTTCGTCCCCCCCTACTTTGGACGATCCTGTAAAATCCCCATGACCTAGTGGTCGCTAGCCTGATGTGTTACCACCTGCGCTAAACTGAAAAGTCTTACATACCTCCTAAATTTATAGTAGAATTATACAAGCCAGGCTGGTTTTTGTTTTGTATTTATGTTTTGTTTATGGGGGGGGGGGGGGGGTATTTGAGTTTGGTCGGAGGTGTTTTTTTACAATGCAATTTTATCATTTCACGCTTCTTAAAAGGGAAATGTAAAATACGTATTAAGAAAGAAAAAGACAGAAGGAATAGAGAGAAAGAAAAAGAAAGAAAAGATAAAGAAAGTAAAAAAGAAAGGAAAAGAGAGAGGAAGAAATAAACTTAAATCAACTATTCTGATGATGTTAATAAAGAAATCGAAATATCTACAAACTGCTATAAATTTATTCCTATTTATTTATCTTTTGCTAATCAAATAATCCTCCTATCCGAGAATGCACTTAAGAATTACTTTAATCCAAATCGTCTTAAAATATTCTGATTGTTTTTATTTTATAATTTTTTCCAATCACTGCTACTATTACCACCACCACCACCACCACTACTAAAATTGTCGGTCGTGTTCCCTTAGAATATCGCTAATCATAAAGCACTAATTTCTGGATTAATTAATCTAGATTAAGGGACAACCACGTTCATACCAAGCTTATATCCCTTTTTTCCCCCCAAAAGCTTGTAAAATCCACTAACCCGATTTGTGTATTAACTGACTTTTTTTTTCAATCAGCAGGGAACTTCAAGCTCATACGGTAAAGACGTCTATTGCTAAACTGAGCGGTAAGGGTTCCAGTCAAGTCAGTTATCGACATTGCCTGTTCAGTCTTTTTTTAGAAACACTAAACAATCAACCAAAACTGTCACCATAGGTTTCTTCAGTTTTTAAGTTGGTCTGACTGGCTGGCTGGCTATGTATGTGTCACGCATACAGGCTAGAGGGCAGACAATTTAAACATTTACCCTGTCTACAAAAAACTTTTGAAATGTCCCCGCCCCCTAAATAAGTTTTTAGTTGGGGTTTCAATTTGCAATGTAAGTTTATACTAAATTGGTCCTTTAGTTTGTGTCCGGCAGCATTCGTACTTGTTTTTGAAAATTCAGACTTTTTTTTTTTAGTGATCACTGCCCAACAAAAAGCAAGAGAAGTAACTTATTCATTGATCACCACTTTTTTCCAATTTTCGCTTTGCTGATCGCCAACATTAAAAAAAAACCCATCTCCCTTTCACTGTTTGGTACACACATAAAATCTATGTCTTATTTTTTAAACTTTTCCGTTCTTCTTTCATTCTAGTCTCTCTTTCTCTCTCTTGTTGGCTGACGCCGCAACTACTGCTGCTGCTGCTGCCGCCTAAAACGTGTTCATCCCCAATGGTGTAGCTTGCATGCAAACGAAAACGATGCAGCCAATACAAACAATTATAAATAAGAACACCAAGTCGTTCTGCCCTTTTTTGCTGAATGTTATGTTTTTGCCCTTGTAAAAAAAAGGATAATTTAATAATCAGATTTGAGAAAACGTTGTACACAACTACGGAAAAGCTACAATTATTTTTTTATTTTAAACCATAAAAACAGCATAGGAAAAGAAAGAGACTTTACAATCGCTTAATACGCACGGCAACGCATATACAATATCTACAATACTAAACAACGAAACGGATAATTCCTTTTTTTTAAATCCTTAAAAAATCGGGGGAAACAACTTGATTAGTAGAAAGGAAAAAAAAAACCCAAAAACTACAGAACACATATTCGACCAACCTCAACAACTTAAAAGTGACAAAAGCTCTCTCAAATCAGACACACACTGGATTCCTAACCAACCCAAGTCTGCTCGAGCCTCTTGTATATGAATTATGCTCGGTTTGTCTATCGTTCTATCCGATGTGGAGCTCTTTACAACTCGAATCCCGAAACTCTCATCATTTACTGACATCTAACCCGCACGCAGGTACGTAAGCATACAGTTGCTGGCGTAAATGCAAACGTCGTACACACCGCTGGGTCAGTAGAGTCAGCAGTCTGTCAGCTTCGCGGGCATTTACTACAACACCGCTGATATCACACAAATGGTAAGTAAATAACATACAAAATGAAACAAAACTTATCCTCTTTTGAATCAATGATAGTGACAACAAGTAATGTGTTAATTTGACGAGAAAAATAGTCTACTCCCACCCACCTAGATATGTGTTGTTTGGTTTTTTTTTGGGTTTTTTTTACAGGGTTAAGATTACATTTACCAACACTTGCGTCGAGGCTTAGTGGTGATAAAAAGAGACGGTGGCACACAAAAGTTATTCCCTCATTGTAAAACACTTACTACTTTTCGCTCGCAAAGCATTGATTTTTCAAACTCGTTTCCTTCCAGTGATCAGTCTAGTATTCGTATGTGTTTATTTTTCTGCCTCTGGTCATATTGGTCTGTTGGTTTCCGCCGAAAGAAAGTTTCTGAATAACATTTCACGTCCTGCGAGACGCATATGAAATATTTTGATGTTTACTTACTTATACTAAGCTTAGCTTAATCTGGCACAAGGCCACAAATGTGGGGCACCCAGTGAGGATTGAACTCGCTACACTGGTAATGATCTGGAAGAAAAGCTTGTCAACCACTAATTCACAGCGAGGGGCTCTATGCGCATGCAATATACTGTATAACTGAATCGAACTCACTACAGTAGGAAACTAACTTGCTTCGTAACATGATTACCTCACCTCTACGGTGAGGTGATCTTGTTACGAAGCTTAGCTTAATCAGGCACACGTGTGGGGCACCAAGTGGGGATCGAACTCACTACAGTGTCAATGGTTTGCATGATATGTTTGTCAACCACTACTTCACAGTGAGGGGCCTTATGTAAATGAAATGCACCGTGTAACATGCGAGACGCACTTATGGTTTGCGCGCACAACATGAATTTAAGAAAATAACCCCGTCACTAACACGGATTTGTGAATTGCTCTTTTTAAATATGACCGACTGAATTAAGAGTAACATGTATTCTACACCTTTTTTCTGCAAAGGTATATATTAGAAACTGTCAACGGCTGGCTGGCTATGTATGTATGTGGCACGCGTTACAGGCCGCACCAATGGAGATATAGGACTGAATAGATTTTAGTGGGTGTTCAATTTGCAATGTAAGTTTATGCTAAAATGATCCCTTAGTTTATCTCCGGCAGTATTCACGCTTGTTTTCTGAAAATTTGTACTTTTCTTTAGTGATCACTGCCCAACAAAGCGAGAAAAGTGACTTATTCATTGATCACACCTTTTTCTAATGTTTTAATTGATCACCCCCCCCCCAACACGACATGCTGCCAAAAGACATTGGTCGCATGCCGGTTTCTATTGAGTAACTAACCAGGCCTGTTGTTTATTATTCGATTAATTATCCGGACAAGCATCCTCATCTTTGTTTCGAACACTACGTTTCGGTCGGATGACTTTCCGATCTTCCTTATTTGAAGATGAAGTGATGTCATTATGCGATTAATTATTCAGACTAGCATCGTTGTTTCGAAAAGGAACCCCTATAAAACAAAAGGAAATTGTATTAGTATTTGTATATTTATTTATATAAATATATTGTCGCTTATATATTATATTTACTAGAGTTTCCTTCGGTCTATACAAGGCCAGAAGAGAAGTGAATAGGGGCAGTAAGATTTTGTCACACCGATCTTCTAATTGGAAGGGCTTAACGTCCTTGAAAATCAGCATTCGATATTCTGGCTTTTACCTGGGCTAAAACATCGAGCACTGACTATTATATAATGGGCAGTACTTTTTATCCTTGCCACACGTTAATGAAATATGTTGATGCAAAAACTATCTCTGTCCCACATTAATGAGATATTTCGATGCAAAAACTATACCTGCAACTTTTTAATACTACTAGTTCTGAAACGTTAATGAAACGTGTGGCAGGGAATTGCAAGGATTTTGTTTATGTTTGAGAACTAGTAGTATTAAGAAGTGGCAGGGATAGAAAGTACGGCCCTTATATAATACTTAGTTTTGCAGGAGCAAACCATTATCTTCCTGATATCATTAATATTTTGAAGAAATTTTACATCAACACATTTTATAATTTGAATCTAAAAAAAAGCTTGTAGGTTAATTGGAAACAATTCTTCCAATCAAGGTTCCCTTCCTTATGCTTTGAGGATCACTCTTGCACGGGGTAGACGATCTGGATCACAACGTCCCCCAAAATGTTACTTCTCAGAGTGGAACAAGAAAAGCCAGAAAGTCTACTGTACTTACAGTAATGATGTTATTGTTATTATTCGTACTCACTGAGTTTTCATTTAAGTAGTAACTGGTTGCATTCGATGGGAATCAAGTGACTGCAAGTCTCTAAATACTCCGGCACTCTCCTCAGTATTTTTGCTAATTTTAGAAATGTGTGTTATCAATTCGTCTGATTTCTAATTCTTACAGTTTTTTTCTACTAGGCCTTTCCTGCCTGACCCAAGCACGCCAATAGTGATGGGTACAATCGTCACCATCAACTTTCCCGACTTTCATCTTGACTAGGGTCTTCTCACTGGCACTCCACGATGGGAGATACATGATTGGAAGATCCACTCTCTTGCATGTCGATTTCTAAGACAGGCCCGGAGATTCTCCTCCTCTGCTACTGATAAAATGTAGTCCTCTCGAATAGTGTAATGGTTAGCATGGCTGGCTCACATGCACAAGGTCTCGGGTTCGATTCCCGGTATGAGCGAAGTGTGAGAAAAACTCTTCATTGGTACAAATTTCCCTGTGACTCCTCAGCAGCTGAGTGCACTCTTAGCTGTGTGATTAGGGTGGAGGTACCCCGCCTGTGGACTTGCATCCTGCCAAGCGGGTGGTCATACAAACTTGTAAGAATAAAATTCTGGTCTCGTCCAGACTTGAAACTTACAAGGATCACTAAGCTGACGTACCGTTCGTTTATACTCCAATGGGAGACGGACGACTTTCTGATATAATGTACCCTGGTACTATCTGACAAATAATATCGGAGAGCAGATGGCCACCGCTAAGTAATTTCCCTGGACCACTGAAATATCATAATAGACGAGATGTCAAACCCTGACACTCGAGTCCTCGATATTTATTGAGTTGTAAGTCCATAATGGGCCACTTGGTCCAAGAGTAAAAGTGGCTTTCAATTGCTCATAAATATCTAACGGGTCAGCGATTTATAGTAAACTACTCATTCGCAACCAGAACCGGGTCAAATTGTTTGCTTTTATCAGGAAAATACAGTTCACTGAAATCGATGTTATATATCGCATTTAACTGAGGTGGTTAATCTGTGACAAAAACAACTCGGATGACAGTTATGCACCCAAACACATCAGGGCACCCACAACATTTCCCCGCGTACATCTATAAACACGTGTCTAGCGTTTTCACGAAGACAGACGTGGCTCATGCGGTTGTCGCGATTTTGAATGTTTTATTATTATGAAAGAGCGTTAGGTTTATCCTGAATATTATCAGACCTTAGGCAACCATTTCATACTCCAAAAACATTATCAGTTTATTCGTATACTTATAAAATCTAAGTAATCTAAGGATGAAATAGCAATTCCCAATATATTCGCCTTCTTTCTCTCTCTCTCTCCCTCCGTGTCTCTGTCGATAAATCACCGTGATTAGTCTCCTCTCTCTCCCTCTCTCTCTCTCTCTCTCTTTTATATATATATATATGAGCGTGGCACTACATTTTATCGAACGACGTTTCTTCGTAACGAATCTTTGTCGAAACGTTACTTGATGTTTTTTGTTTACACTTTAAAAAAATGTTTTAAGCAAATTGATCAAATAATTATTTATCGGCGATCTATCGCACATAATTTATAAAACTGGTAACTGTTTTTTAAAATTTAAATTTTGAATGGAAATTTTATATTTAAATTAAAATTATTTTTATCTTAAATTACAAATTCGATGAAATGTCATTTCAATAAAAAGTAGTTTCGATGAAATGTCGTTTCGCTAAAAAGTTGTTTTAATGAAATGTCTTTTCGACAAAACGTCATTCGAAGAAAAGTCGTTTCGGTGAAACGTCGTTCGATTAAAAGTCGTAGTACCATATATTACGGTACGGTACATGACGATTCAACAGTACGGAAAACGACAAAGGCTGTTCATGTTTACTTCGCATTAAAGCATTTGGGAGAGGCATGAAACTACTTCTTCCTGGGTTTCTGTCTCATCGAATCTTGACATAATGTCGTCGTCATTAATTGATAGATAGTCAATTTCCAGTGGTTATCCATGCCACTAACCGCTTTACAGGAAAGAACCCGGTAAAATCCTACTTCACTCACGTGGCAAATATAACCTACTTTAAATTACAATTATTGAATTATACCTTCTCGTGTTGCAGAAAATGTATCCATCTGACACAAGGTATAATTTTATTTTAGACATTTCTTTTTTTTTTAAATACCCTAACCCTCATCTACAAACGGTGTCAATTGCATTTACTTTCTAAAATTAGTGGAACAGAAAAAAACACAGATTCTTTAATTGCTTTACCAACGTTTAAATGTTTCACTTAGTCGTAGCTTTTTAGCCCTAGGATTGACAAAAGAGTAAATTACCAAAAAAAAGTAATCAAAGAAATGTACCACTGAACCAATAAATGAAAAAAAAATTATAAAGAATAAGACGGAAGAAATCTTACTTATGCAAGATGAAAAACAAAGTACGTAATATTTGGATGGTTAATTTATTTATGATTACTTCGGATTATTTGGGTTTTTTATTTTTAAAATTCCTCTATCTAGATATTTGAAAAAAACTTTCAGTTGTTTTTTGCCCGGGTTGAATGTTATTTTAGACATTTCTATAGTTCCCTCTACAACACAAACAACCTAGATAACGAGGGTTGCTGCGCACTACATACACGTGGTTATTTGTAATGTGACATTGCACTTGAATAATGTCACACGTGGCTTGGGGTTCCTTGATGTACTGTGAACAGTTTACACGGATATTTGAAACGTATTCATTTCACTAATCTCTCTCTCTCTCTCTCTCTCTCTCTCTTTTGTGTCACTCTTACTCTCTCTCTGTTCTCCTTTCTCTGCCTCTTTCTTCTTTCTCCATTCGATTCTGCCTTTCTAGAAGCCGCCTGGATTCGACTTCCTCTCTCCCCCATCTCTCTCTCTCTCTCTCTCTCTCTCTCTCTCTCTCTTTACCTCGATTCACTCCCGTTCCCTCTAAAATTCTCTGCGATTCGCCTTCTTTTTCTCTCTCTCTTCTCTCTCTGTATCTCTGTCGATAAATCACCGTGATTAGTCTACACTCTCTCTTCTCTCTCTCTTTTTTTTTTAGAATCTCCTCTATTCAATTAATCCCCCTTCCTCCCTCTAAATTCTCCTTGATTTGTCCTTTCTCCCTTCTATCTATCTATACCCCGTCCCTCTTTCTCTCTCTTTCTCTCTCATTACGGTTTCTTTTTCACGGTCGTTTGTGTATGTTGTATGTTTTGAAAATATCTGTTCCCCCTCTGTCAATCCCCAAATCAATCTTGTCCACTTTCCATCTTCCCTTTTCTCTCTTTCCATTGACCCTTTTCAGTCTTTCTCTTGACCTCAATCACTCTCTATTTATTTAGCTCAATTCTCAATTTGTTCATATCTTTCGATCTGTTTATCTGTCTCAGGACAGCTTGCTGGCTAAAATCTGCACTGTGAATTCTTTTATATTATGCACAATTTGAAGCACAATTTCCGAGCGCCATCTTTTGCACAACGTTGCAATGGTTTCGAAACTTTGGAAACTCAATGACCCCTTCTAGAAAAGAGATATTCTGGCAGACCTCTAGTTTTAGCATTTAGTTTTTAGACTATTATCAATAAACTACAATAATAAACAATTTTTGACCTTTAAAAATCATATTTGTTTTAAATGGATTACATGTATTTGTATTCTAATATACAGTGCTTCCCAAATGTTTAAGACCACCAATGAAAAAAATGAATTTTTGCAATAAATGCGTCAGATCGCATTAGACATTTTTATTGTACATAATTATTCAGATTGTACCAGCCTTTTCTCTGGACCAGCTAGGCATTGTTCATTTACTTTTTGTCTTTTGGATAGTCAATTTTGTGGATATAAACGGTCATTTTGTAACTGATAAAATGGGGAAAAAACCTTCTCTCAGCCAAGTCCAGCGTGCCCAAATAGTTACATTACAAAACGAAGGCTATTCAGAACGCGGAATTAGTGCAAAATATGGTGTTAGTGAAAGTGAAATTCATAATGCAATTATCAATTTTAAAATTCACGGGATTTATAGTGACGAAGTGATCGCCCTAGGACGAGCCTCATCAGAGATGATCTTTTGATGAAAGTATTGCTGTGCGTTCTCCAACAGGTTGGATTTTTAAAAATACGGGCTGCTTTGTTGGCAAAGGGTACAAACATGAGTAGAATGATTGTTTCGCGCTGTATGAGCAATGAATTTGGACTGAAATCATTTAAACCCGCTCGTAAACCTAAGTTGACGAAAGCCATGAAAGCCAAGCGGTTAGCATTTGCTAAGAGACATCAGCATTGTACCTCTGAAGATTGGAGTAAAGTGTTGTTCACCGAGTAAATCCTTCAGCGGTTTGTTGTGCGAAAACATAACTTGCGTAGATTGCCAGAAAAGCGATACGACGAAAAGTACACGATTTCAACACTGAAACTCCCACCGAATGGAAAAACTAGAAATCAATATGACCATTCATAAATGCAAGATATTCGTGCAAGACGGTGCGCCGTGCCACAGATTCACGATTGTGACGGCCTTTCTCAACAAACAGAAAGTGAAAACCTTGAATGGCCTGGCAACAGCCACGACCTCAGCCCGATTAAGAATTTGTAGACCATTGTGAAAGATAAAGTGGCAGAAAAGCAGCCATCGAGTGCCAAAGACTTAGTTGAGGTGATTAAAAAGTATGGATGCAAGGAATTACGGCGGTGTTTTGTCGAAGCCTAATTGACAGTATGCCACGCCGTGTACTAGCCGTCACCAAAAACAACGGAGAACATACCAAATACTAAGAAATACAATTTATGGATCTTGCGTATGTCAGTACGTATGGCTTATGTCATTTGTAAAATAAATACAGTACTTTAGTGGTTATATGATTTTAAAAGCGTTGATTTCATGACTTTATTGAAAAAATGCGGGGTGGTCTTAAATCTGTGGGTATGTTTTTCGATACCTGTGCAATGGATGATATTGTCTCTCTGCCACCAGATTCGCAATGTCAGGTTCAGAGGGTACACTCCTGCGGTCCCCCGAGTATTCCTTGTCGGACCCGCAGGGGTCTACAGACCCCCCCCCCCCCCCCCTCCCCGTTACGAAACCACTTTGTTAGGCTAAACTTAGAAATGTCTTTGACGTTTACACAACTTTTGATTGCTTAGACAATCAGTCAACTGCACCACGTCGTTTACAAGCCTTGGGGAAAATTCAGAAGCTATGGAAATGGCTTCCACATGAACTTACGGAAACAAACGTCGACCAGCATTTAAACATTTTTATTTCGGTTCTTATTCGACACAGAAAAAGATTGTCACTGGCGATGAAAAATAGATTTATTAGAAGAACCCAAAACAAAGAATATCTTGGCTAGATCCAAGATAGCTTTCAACAGCTCAACCTAAACTAAATCTATTGGAGAAAAAAGTTCTTCTTTTTGTTTGGTGGGATGCGAAGGGTATTCTTTTACGAATTGCTGGAATGTGGATAAACTGTTACTGCTCAATGCTACAATGAGCAACTGGTTCGTTTGAATGACGCACTGGAATGGGAAAGACCTTTTCCGGGCATGGAAGTTGTTTAGTGCTTTTACCCATGCCCATGTCCGTCCTCAAGTTGCAAATACGACGCTGCAAACGATCATGGAACTATGCTGGGAAGTTCTTCCACATGCAATGTATTCCCCGGACCAGACGCCTTCAAACTATCACTTGTTTCGTTCCGTGGAACACTCGTTGTCTGTTCAGCGGTTTCAACAAAATATAAAAAGATTCCTGGGAGAATTCATCCAATCCAAACAGAGAGAATTCATCCAATCCAAACAGAAATCGTTCTTTTATTAAAAATACATAATTTAATTGAACGGTGTCGTAAGAAAGGAAAACACTTTGATGTCTGAATAATGATGCTATGAATTTATATGAATGAAAGATTTTGTCAAAAACATGCTGGAAACTTCTGCATCAATGATATATATTAGGTTGTTCAAACTAGCAAAAACGTGGCTCCTTACCGTGGGGTAAAGCTGGTCTCTTAGATCATTACTCATAACTAGTAAGTTCCAACATCTCTGGGTATCCCATACCTATGGCTTTGTGTCAAAAGTAAGCAAAGTTTAGTAAATAACTATTTATTGGCTGTGGATCGATTTTCTCAATATTTATTCGATCAATCCTTCTATATTACACTAATAATCAATCCTTCTATATTACACTAATAATCAATCCTTTTGCACTACACCAATAATCAACCCTTTTGTATTACACTAATAATCAACCCTGCTGTATTACACCAATAATCAACCTATCAAAATAATTAGTATTACACTGAGAAGTCTGTCTGGATGACTGGCGATACGACAGAGTGCAGGAACAGTTGGATTCATACATTTCCAAAGGGCACGAATGTGGTACAGCCAGTCTCTGTCAGGATTCAAAGCCGGTTCAGCTAATAAATGGCATATTCTGGTAGAGATAAACACTGAAAGCAAATAGATAATCCTGAACAGGTAGAGATATAGATGTGTTAATCATGTTACACTTGAGTTCGAATTATTATTAAGGAATTATAATATCTAAGTAGACTTCTAAGAGAGATCTACGGGACATATGTATCCCAGCAGTCATAGAAACCTCGGGATATGTATGTCTCAGAAATCTTGAAAAGGTTAAATGAAATGTAATCTCACATATGCATCGAGTACGTATGAACTCCCAGGTCCCATGCTTGCTACTACTACTTTCATGCACACAGACACCCCCTTTACCTTCCGCTTTCACACCCAACACAGACTTTGTTTTCCTTTTCAGTATCTGCAGGTGTGTAATGTTTGAATATGTAGATATTCGGGTACCTACCCTGAAGCCTTTATAAAATAACGTGAGTGCCTGTCGTAGGGCGATGGGCAACAAAGTAATCGAGCAAACCAATTCGCAAGTGTAATGAATTTGGGGTACCATGCTGAGTCTTTCGTTGCATTTCTCGAGGCATTGAGAGTTACTTTGCAGTTCCCATTTTCTCTCCAATTAATATGCGACATGTTTTTTTTCATATGGTTACATGATGACAGCAGCAAATAATAATCTCTGACCTGACCTGACCGGCTTGCTTTGAAAATCAGCATTCGACATCTTACCTTTTACCTGGGCCAGAACACCAACCACTGGTGCTTCAGTACTTACAGGATATAAGTGGTTTATTTAAAAAGAAAAAAAAGTATATTCGCGTCCTGTGTGACACAAAAATCATTTTCGTC
>VCCN01005562.1:8352734-8395560 GCA_006491835.1 Architeuthis dux
GGGGGGGGGGCAAATGCCACGTTTGACCTCGTCCATAGTGGATGCCCATGCGTGTCTATATTTGTTTTCCTTCAGAACAGATTTGCTGCATTGATTTACGGTTTCATTTCTGTCTCCGCAAAAGCGACATTGGTTCTATTTTATCTATTTTGGCTTTGATATAGTTCTAATTATTTCTGGATTGTTATTACTAATTATTATTATCATTATTTTCATTGAACGCTTGTTCCTATTTACTAAACCTAGCTTAGTACGACACAAGGTCAAATGTCAAGACATGACAAAGGACAATTGTGTTACGCCAATCTTACAATTGAAAAAGGCTTGCCTGCCTGCAAAAATCAACATTCAAAATCTTGGCTTTCACTTGAGTTCAAACACCAGTCTCCGGTTCCGGTGGTAAATACATAACTATCAGGTAGTTAAATATGAAATGTCTTTTTTGAATAATAAGATGAAGGATGATATATACAACAAAAATGGTAACTATTAAATCAAAATAAGACTCATTTGAAGCAATAACCTTTTTCCAACGATTCTCGAATGATAATATGCCATCTCTATAAAGTTCTGTAGGTTTACTGGTCACATATTCAGTAGTAGCACGAATTATGACTACCTTATTATTGAACCTTTTATTACAAATGTGAAGTTCAAAATCTGATAATCTGTAGGAGAATATGGAAGATGCTACAAGAGTTTATATCCCAATTCTCTAAGCTTAGAAACAGTTTGCTGAGAGATTATGGGTTTAGCACTGTCGTGGAGCATATAATTCAGTTCATTTGGGACTCATTTTCCAACTTTGTAATCTTTTTATTGCCTTGAGATGACGTGATATGATCGCTTTTGAAGTCCTGGAGTCTCCAGAAAGTACTCGAAACGTTGTTCGTGAGTCAGTGGACACTGCTGTCGATAATTCTTCATCATTAAGGTTTGAGCCTCCCTCGAGGTTTATTAATGGTAGCCATATTTCCAGACCTGAGCCTATTGAACCAACGCTGAACAGTTCGCACTGTAGTAGCGTTGCATCAGAATGCTTTGTTGACGTTATCAGCAGTTTGAGCAGCATTATGTCCTAATTTGAAACCGTACTTGAAAAATAGTCTGTCTTCTTGGGTAGACACCATTGCTATTAAGGGCCCAAAAACCTCCAATAATAATGAATTATATCTCTATTTGCATTGAATCTGCAAAAAATGTCATTTTATTAGTAAATCTTTCACTTTTAGCATTATTCTCTATGATGTAAAAAGAACATTTCATGTGTAACAACCTAATATTTCACCCACAAGGCAGACGACAATCTGTACGATTGTTATTATTTTTACAACTCTTCAAATTCTCAATTATGTTGTTAGTGGCCTATAGTATAAACACGATAGTTTTTATGGAGCGTAATTTTCAATAATTTATTCTAAATTTCCACTTTCTTTTCTTGTTTCAGATTTGGATTCTACTTTGCAAAGTGAGACGATGATTCTTTCCCGGTGACGTTTTTGTGCAGACAACGGAATCATTCAACATTATCGTCTGTTTTTAGGTTTCCTTAAAGCGAATCGAAACTAAACCAGTAAAATACATAGAGGCATAAGTAACAAGATATACACAAATATTTAAAGTAAAATCTGCAAACCTTTAATACAAATTCAAACAGAAAAAGATCAAAATATTCTTTTTAAATGACATTTTTATAATGAAATTTAAATCTTTATCAATTTCACTAGGGATAGATACATTGATGTAGAATTAAAGGAAAGTGTTTCCGGGACCACAATTGTTTTATTCGTTTGGCTATACATTCGTTCTTGCTATTTAAAAAAAAACTTTCATTGCTATTTTATTGTTTGGGTTGACTTAATGGCTTCCCTCGCAATATGAGTGCAGGTCTCTCTCACAAAAAATTCTTATACAAAGACTGGCTCTTTTTTTCGAGCTGACACTTACCTCCCCGGCCTATTTTCACACTCGCAAATACACCACTCATAAACAGAATAAACACCTGAAGACATAACTATATTTGTATACGCACATACTAGCCAAGCACAAAGCCACATAGCATATCTATCATACTTTTTAGTAACCTGTCTTCGCTCTTCAAAAAAAGGAAATAGAATTTGAATAGCTCTCCAAAAGCACGTAATCGTCCAGATTAATATATTTATCCTTTTAAGATTCTTAAACGTTAAATATATGCAAATATATACATATCAAGGAATCGCCTCTACCGGAAATAGTGCCATATCAGTCTTTGCAAAAAGACAAACGAATTCTGACTTCGAAACTACCCTTAAAGTATTTTCAGATATTTCCATTTTTCCATTATTTTTCTTGTTTCCTTCTTAAAATTATAGTGTTTTCCGATTGAGAGAACAGATTTGGACGCATATAATCGTCTTAAACTCATAAGGTTAGCGTATGTATGCATACACTTATATCAAATTTATCAATAAATAAATACAAACATATCTTTTGAAAGAAAGCTGTGAACCAGCCGATTTAAGTGTCAAAATTAAAGAATATTAAAAAAAAACTCCCAGTAAAGAATATAGCAATAACTTTGTCACGAATGTTTTGAACTTTTGTCGTTCACCAGAGAAATAAAACAGATTTTAATTAGACGAACGAAAGACGATATTTTCTGATAGCGTCCATTTTAAGTAGTGATCTCCATTTTACCCCCGCCATTTTCTAACTACGAGAGATCACTAATGAGTCAAGAAATTGTAAAGTACGGAAGACTAATGGGAACAAAAGATTTGAAAGGAAGCATATTGTTGTTGTTATTATTATCAGCCATTTTATTAACAATCGTTCAAATTAACTAAGACTACATTAACAACAACCATATAAGAAAGTAAAAATTAAAATAATTAAACATTCACTTTGATATGGCTTTTTGGTCCAAATTTATTAGTGTCTGATTATACATTGTATTTGTGTATTTTTATTATATTTTTGGAGAATTTTTATAATTATTTCATTAAGAAAGTCCAACTTTTATACATATGTCAAAATAAAGCTTTAAAAGTAAGATTGACTGTTAAAATATTTAAATACATATATTAATATCAGTCCCTCCACACGCATGATTTACACCGGATAACTACAGTCGGTATTATCTGCAATCAATAAAATAATACAAAGAAACCCTCAGCACATTACCCTCGGATCTTTATTTATAAGGGACACCAGCCGCTCATCACCACCTGGACGTCCCTATCATTACAAGACGGTCAATTTCATAAAGATAACACAATGACGGGACCAGTTTCTTACACGGCCATGAATGAGAATGGCGTTATGTCTCCGGCAGAAAAGAACGGAAAGATCCCAACATGTCACACGGTTGTTCCTGATACCGAAGAAGCAGAAGAAGACCCTGCGGAAGTGTGTGGCTGGGGATCAATCCAGCCCAAATTTTGTCAACGCTTCCGGCAAACCAAATGGGTACTCTTCTGGCTTAGCATGGCCGGAGCAGTTCAGGTAAGCTAATTTCTAATCTTTACCCGCTACATGTATAGGTCTCCCCCGAACGCTAAAATTAATTTATTCATTCATTACGCCTATGATTCTATGGCAGATAACAGGGTGACGAATTTCAAAAGGTTGCACAGAGCAATTTCCTTATGGATACCACCTGAAATTTGACTGTCCTGTGGACGAAGCCAGATGAAAATGAATTTTTTGCCTGATATCCAGCCGCAAGGCAGCACCTTTCCATTGCACTAACATGGGTAGGATTAGAGGTACACCCTGATATATATGTGGCAATTGGCAATGATGGCCGGAGAAACCGTGCAATATCTGGATAACCCACCATAAAATACAACCTTGATGTGCTGTATCGGGTGGGTATATTGACCCCCACCTCGCCACACACACTGAAAACCGACCATGTGTTACTTTGCCATTGCAGAATAGCCCATATATAACGCCAGATAAGTACCATAGAACGGTGTCAAAATTTGGGTTGGGGATATTGCACTGTATGAGACAATAGAGAAAATGGAAGATTTCCTCATTGCACTCTACTATCTCTAAGCGAAGGGACTTTAGTAAGAGTGAGATAAACGAATTGATTTTAGCGGAACGGGAGATCTGCACAAGTACCCTGTACTCTTTCAAATCTCACTTTCAGATTACAGCGTTCGAACTAAAGATTGAATGTAGCAAGAAACACGCACATCATCTAACAAATGCATCTCTCTCTCGTCTTTTGTTTTGTTGTAAAATCCTATTTTACGCTGCAAATATAACCGATTTTGAATTATTGAATTTTACAAGCCCTATCTCCATCAGCCTTTTAATGTCCGTCGTTGGACATAGACCTTCCCTGAGATTCGCTAGATCTCTCTATCGTAGCGACGCTAATATCTCCTGAACCTGTCTAAATCTTCACGCCATCTCATTTTATGCCGGCCACAATTCCGCATATGATCTCCGGGGATCCATGTTGTGAGTCGTGATGTCCATCGTTTTTCTGACATTCTTGCAACATGCCCAGCCCATTGCCCTTTGAGCTTTCTAGTGGATTCTATGATATCTCTGACTAATGTTTTTTTTCTCTAATGTTCTGTGCTGTCTGTGATCTCTCTAAATGATGTTAAGCATTATTCTCTCTTGGGCACGTTGCATGGTTCTTAGTTTGGGAGCCAATCTTTTGGTTAGGTTCCATGTTTCAGCTCCATAGGTGACTATCGGACTGTTTCAAATCGTTTATACTTCTAACACAAGGGATTTTCTTTAAATAACTACGTATCAGGCTGCGGACTTATTGAGGCACTCTCGTATTTAGGTAGATTCTCTTTAATGACTGACTACTACTTGTGCTACGACAAATTCAGCTGGCAGAAGGATAATTTTCATTTCGTTTCAATTCAAAGGCACTTCTTCTGGAAATGTCAGTTGTCTTGTGTACTTTGGATAAAATAAAGTGAAAACATTAAGCCTGACTGCTTCAGAGTCAAACTTTGCCCCTACTTCTAATTCCTTGCGTAATTCTACTATAAATGTTGGAGGTTTGTAAGACTTGTCAGTTTAGCTCATATGGTAACACACCAGGCTAGTGATCACTAAGTCATGAATTCAAATCACGGTTGGGGATTGGGGATTTTACATATCGGGTTATTTTTGATGAGGATTGTTCTTGTTATATAGGAAAGTAAAGTCAACTGGAGTTTGACAATAAATGATTGATGTTTACTTAGGGTAGCTTAATTTTGGCACAAGGCCACAAGCAAAAAGCATCGACTGAGGATCGAACTCACTGCTGATGACCTGCGAGACCAGCTTGCTAACCATTGCACCACAATGAGGGATCCTGTGTTATATTATATTTTTTGTAGTTTCCACTATACTAGGCGAACCATTTTATAAATCATGTCATGCACGATTTATTCTCAAACTGCGCTTATTTAGTTGCATCGTGGTGTCAAAAGGCTTCTTCCTCATAACCTTTTCTTAAAGGCGAAGTGAATGATTCGGTTTTCCCACGTGGATAACCATTACCCACACCCGCAACCATCACTTATCCTTGGGAGCTCGTTCTACAGTGACAGCGCCTTACCGATTACGCCACGTAGACCTCACCAGTAGACCCCTTTCAAATAAGCCATATAGTTATATCCTTTTTTTTTCTTCGGTCTCCAGTGTGCCGCCATGATGTTATTGATTTATTGCACTCGTAGAAATAAAATGATGTGTATGTACATATTTATGTATGAATGCGAGTGTGTTTATGAAGCTTTAGACATGTACTCTAAATTTAATCGTTTGATTAAAGTTTGTGAACCAATTTTAATCTTTAAAATGTCTATTCCGACTAACCACTAAGCCAAAAAATGTGGGGGTATCTTGTAAGCGATATGAGTGTACCATTTGGTAACTCTTACCATCCAACATATGATTTGTGTTCTAATTCATCGGCATGGTACTCGTGATATTTCATATTTCCTGGAAACCTGAAACTGTCGCTCCACCCATTCGCAATTTATTTCGCTCTTGAGCGTTTTAGATTCCCCAAGATCCGTTTAGAGATTATTGATATCTACTCAGCTTAGCTTAGTACGGCAAAAGATCAAATGGGGATAGGAAGATTGTGTTGCACCAGTGTTTCGCGTAGGGTGTATCCTGCTTGCCCGCCTCGCAAAGTCAGCATTGAAAATCCTTGCTTTTACCTGGGCTCAATTGACCTCTGACATCGGTGGGAAATACGCGCAAATATCACTGTGCGACGGCAAATCGTTGGTTGTTGACACAAGGCCACGGTACTGGGACATCCAATAAGGTTCGAACCCGTTGTACTAGTGAAGTGGTCAACGAAACTAGTTTGCTAATCATCGTACCACGGTACGGCATAAGGGTGAATCAGAAGTAGGAATATTGTATTACGCCAATCTTACAAGTGGGGAGCGCTTGCGTGCCTTGAAAATTGACTTTCGAAATACTGACTTTTAACTGGACTCGAACACTGACCGCCGAAAGGAAATATGCAACTATTTCAGCCACGTGGAAAGCCACATATTTCAAGGTCGTGTTTGTATCTCTGTTATTTCACATTAGGACTCGCCCCAGAACTATATATACTGGGGTCCACTAATAAGCATCTCGGATCCCTTATGCATTCAATGATGAATATGTAATAATGATGAGGATAATAGGTAAAAGATTCACCGTCAGATTCGACATACCCACGACCTTCAAGAATCAGTATTGGTCCATGTGCCAGGACCCAAAATTTAGGCCACCGATATCATCTGTGGGGAGTAATTCTCTGTGATTTTTGGCAAAGTATGCATGTCTAGAGTTAGAAAATGTGTGATAGCATTGCAGCAGTGTTAGCTTTCTCTGTGCTATCATGCATTTTATACCACTACCCTAAAATAAACGTTTCTGAAAAGTGGCCAATATAAAGTACAACATATATATTCAACCTAATAGTATTTTGTCATCAGTGACCCCATAGCATTGAAATGTGTCACAATGATAGCTCAAGCACTTTTCATCAAATGGTGTTATAAAAATTCTACATTGAAAACTGTGTCAATGGTTGCTCTCGTAGCACAGTGCCCAGAGTTAATGATTTCATTTTTAGAAAAACATGTGTCTGTTGTTTATTGTGGAAAAGTCAATAAAACACTGGGATACATATAATCCCATGGATCACGTTTTGGATAAATTCCATATTAGCATCAGTACAGCAGAAAATGTTACCCCGCCTCCCAAATGGTAAAAATCCTAATTTGGAGAGATTTCTTGTGTTTTATCAATGTCCTGATATTTTCCATATTGTTACTGAAGGATATATTCCTAGAATTACATCAATAAGTGTATAATATCAGGTTTCTGAACAATATCACTAACTTCTCAATTATGCAGATTTTTATGGATTTCCTGAACAAACACTGATAGTCCACAACTTAGGCATTTAGTGATTTTTGGCAATGTATGTATCTCTATGTGCATTATTCCCCTCAGATGGTACCGTCCAACCATCAGGCTCATGAACTATATGAATAAACTTGGGCATACAATATTTGACCATAGAATTCCACCTACGTCCCTGTGTTTCAAAATTAAGTTTGAATAGTGTCTGTTAATAATAAACCTGTCCAAACGTAAACATTCACTGGGTTTAGCTTCTGTCTCAGCCTCAGAGTAACGGAGCACCTGGTGAGGTTCTAACTCTCTAATTAACAGTGGTTTGAGAGACTAGTTTGGTGACCATCGTTCGACGACAGGCGTCCAAATAGTAAGTTACGAAACTTAGCTTTTCTGGCATGAGGCCAAAATTGCAGAGGATCAAATGAGAATCAAACTCTTTACATTAGCAATGTCATGACAATGTTCCCTCTAATGTTTTGTAATCAGTGGGCGAAAAAATTTTGTTTTGTGCAATTTTTTCCCTGTATGTGAATCAATATTTTTTCAATAAAAACTCAGTAAGCTATCTACAGAATTTGAATATTTTGTGCGCACATTAAATTTCTTTGTGCGCGGGTTGCAAAACATGTGTGTATGAACAAAGCTTAGAGAGAACTATGCATGCGAGACCGGCTTGGTAATAATCTAAGACCAGCCCCAAAATATGGATCTTAAATCCTTAACGAGCATCAAGCAGCAGGGCAGTAAAAGGCCGAAACGGAAGGAAAGTGCGGTCAAGATAAAAAGAAAAGCTTGAATTATATATTAATACTTGTTTCCACGAGCGAAGAATAGAATTAATCATGGAATTATACTATAGGTCTGGCAGACACGGTAGGAAGAGAGAGGGGGGAAAAGAGTTAGGTAGCTCAATAAGAAAGTAGGAAGGGAGAGGGGAGAGCTTAATGAGAAGGGGGAAAAGAAAGTCAGGTAGTGGTAAGATGGTAAGAAGGGAGAGGAGTTGATGGCTGCTACTGATGCTGTCAGACATGGCTCTTATATAGTAGTAGTCGTATTATATCAAATATAAATCATATATAAGAAATCCGATATATGTTGTTGAAAATATTTAATCAGTGTGCTAGACATATGAAAACGTTAATATTATAATTAACACTATCGTTTGGAGGTAATATTCCAATGTGTGTAATATATATATATAATATATATATATATATATATATATATGAAGTATCGGTGAATGGGCAGTTATATCCGACAGAATGTGATAAATATAAAAAAGGAAGGGAGAGTGGAGAAAAAAGTTAGGTAGCTTAATAAGAAGGTAGGAAGACAGAAGTGAGAAAGAAAGCCAGGTAGATTAATAATCAGTGCCTAGCAAATATATGTTCCTACTAAAAATGTCTTTATATTTATCACACACACACTAAGATTAACTTAACCCGAGCCAGGGCCAGACGTGGCGGAGAATTGAGGTGGTAAGATTGTGTTGCACTAATCTTCCAAGCATGGACGGTTTGCTTGCCTTTAAACTCTGCATTCGAGATTCTGGCTATTACCAACCACTAACGCCAGTGGGAAATGTGCAACTTTACTAACCAACGAAGCAAACCCTAAATTGCTATTTACAATTAGCTTAACTTAGTCTAACATAAGACTACGGTTGTTGGGCATTCGATGAGAATCGAACTCAATATACTAGCGGATTAATCTGCGAGACCAGCTTGCTAAACGTCGTGCTACGGTAGGCGCTTCGGTGAAATGGTCGTAGTTATTTACTCAGCCTAGTTTAGTCTGGTACAAAGCCACAGTAGTTGGGTACATAGTGAGAATCAAAGTTGCTACACAAGGGACTTGCTTGTTAACCGTCGCGTTTCGGTTGGCGCCAGTGGCGTAGCTAGCAGGGGAGCGGTCGCTCCCCCTGGGGACATTTTTGAAGAATGGCGTCTTTTTAACAATTTTTTAGCTCTTTAGTTCCCTTGTGTGATAAAAAGTCGGATCTCATTATTTTTATTGGTATTTTTTAAATGAGAAATAATAAAAATATTTTTTTTTCTTTTTTTAAATACAAAATAAAAATATAGAATAAGTTAAAAATTATTGGGTACGTGTGCTGGTGCCTTTTGTGCTCGCCCCCTTTAAACTTTAGAACCTGGCTACGCCCCTGGTTGGCGCACTTGGTGAAATGAGTATATTGCTCAAGTCATCAGTGTAATTTAAATTTTATAGACCCTTGGGAAGTCTCACTGCGTGTGCCACGTACGTTTTTGTCACTCGCCCGAATCCAGTGACCAAATTTGATCCTGGAGGTCACTGGGACGACACAAAGTTTGCAAAGAAAAGGAAAAGCAATGACTATTTTATTCCTGTTTTTATTTAGTTAGTTATTTATTTATTGCTTTAATTCCCAGGGTTTAGGAGATGCGGCGAAAGGAACTGTCGATGGGGGAGGTAGAAATCAGGAAAATCTACTACTGAGTGAATAAAAGTTTAAAATATGGACGTCTGTCGAGATTCCACAGTTTCCACATTCTTACCCCGTTTCGACGCCCACTCATAGCAGTATGGGACCCACATTTTCCAGAAACGTTTCAGTGAAATAAGATCTAGGGCAAAAAAACTTCATTATTCGTAAACACCAGATATTGTCCGTAGAATAACTTACTCGGTATAGTAGTGCGTTCATTCAGCGGTCGGTGTTCGTATCCAGGTAAGGGTTGAATTTAATTACAGATTGGCTCTGAAAGACTGCGACTTTCTGGCAAATACTCTGTAATTCGCTCCTCGCTGAGCAAAGAAAACCATATCTCTGAGAAACACACACTGGTCCGACATACGCATCCGTTGAAGTATGACACATCCTTCAATTTTCTCACTCTCCATCTATTATTTGGACCTCATCCCAGAGAAGATAATGTGCAATCTTCTCTCTCCGGATATGGTCTGCTATACCAGATTTTCTAGCACCCTTTTTTTATATGGCTTTCTTATGCGCCCTGAATCTATATTCCTCTTTGTTTATCTATTTATCATTTGCTTACTGCAAAAATCTATTCCTCATTTGCTTACTGCAAAATTGCCAAAAGATATCATTAGTTCACTTTCAAAATAATCGCATATTCCCTCAGCCTTATTAAATTATTCGGGTTAGTATCTTAATATTTGATCTTTTTGAATAGAAATTGTCTGCCGCTACCTTTTCCGGCCTTCTTTAGGTGTAGGTTTGCATCTAGTAATCTTTTAATCTCGTCCAGAAAATCTCGAGTGCAACACGAATCCTTTACATTCAGATCTGCGAATTCTACTAATTGGAGTCGCTGCAGAAATGAATATAAAAAAACAAAAGCTGCAGGCAAGATTCAGTGATTACCGGTTGTGACATTGGAAACGCATCAGCCGAAACATAATGATCAAAACAATAAAGATGAAGATACTCGTCCGAACAATTCATGGAATAATAACACTTCCTAAGCCTCGTTTGTAAAAATCTGTAAGCCAGCCATAATTAAATAACGTGGATATCACAGATTTTACAAATCGGAAAGTTTTATTTTGATAATTATCCTTAATGAGAGAGATAACTATTATAGATTCATTCATTACGGCTACCGGAAGAATCGTATGTAAAAACGGAAGCAAATATGGTGCCCAACGAACGGGGAAGGATGAAGGTTGAGTTTAAGGGTTAGATTTTATCTAGCAAGCCGTAAGAGCTCTAATAGCTCAGGCGGTTAAATAAAGCCGCACCGTACATAGGCAGCTCCCCGGTTTATTCTCTAGTTCCGATCTGCCGTTGAGTGACAGGTCTGAGTAGATTTGCGATAAAAGGCAACCATAAAATTTGAGATGAAAGAAAACACTACTCAAAAATGAATGATGGTTGACAATACTTAATCTGATAAAAAAATAAATCAGGATAATATTATCAACACTGGTGTTTAGCAAATCATAGACATCTTTTCGCGGAAGAGATCGGATTACCTAAGTTGTCTATTCGGCCAGTCAAGTTGACGGATGAAGAAGTAAAGTTGATCTGTCTATATTCTCAGATGTAAAATTGATATTAGGGGTTCTAAGCATAGTTTCCTCTAAGCTGTGCGCACATACTCGTTTCGCAACCAGCGGCCAAAGGGAATTAATGTGCGCACAAAATAGTTGAAATTCTGTAGATAGCTTAGTTTTTATTGAAATTGGATCCCTATGTCGAATTCATAAGCGCGCACATACCTTTTGTCACCGGAAAAAAACATTTGCACAATATAAGATTTTTGTGCGAACTAACTACAAAAAATAGAAGGCACATTGGTTCTAAGTCTAAGAGAGGTGTGTGTGTTTTTTCTTGTATTCTAATAGCTTGATGTTTATAATGTTCCCTTTCGGACATGTTTAATTATTACAGACTAGAACTTCTTAAAAATCATGTTTTCCTATTCTTGGGCAGCTGTCCGAATTTAACATAGTAATTCTCCGAAAGGCCGAATGTATTTAGCAGTCTTTCTTGGTAGCATTAGGACTTACAGAATGTTTGACACGTGTGAACTACATACAGTGCTGGGTGGATTCATTACCACTCCGACAACCTTCTGCCACAGCCGCAAACTGCGTTCGTGGTGTTTTCGGATGATAACTCTAGTAACCCTCACACAGCATTCCCTGCAGCGTACTTGTACGTGAAGATGTCATAATCTGCTCTTTAATCCCAATGAAAAAATTCGCAGATATATTTGGATTGAGATGTTATTGTTTTTCTTTTTTTTGGGGGGGGGGTTAGAAAAAATATTGAATTTCTTTACCGGGAAGTGTGCGTAGTTTGCAATGGTGGGGTGGGTAGGATATATTATTATCAACAAGATGTTTACCCCTAAGTTGAAGAGTCCAGTGTTTCGGACAGCAGACCAAGAAAGTCACCCTGTTCATTATTAGAGTAAAGTATATATACACTTCGATATCAATCCATAGATTTAAGTAACACACATGTTTAACTCGGTTCGCTTGTATCGATATTTACAAGTTTAGCTTAATATGGCGCAGCCACACATGTGGAGGCCTCTACTGGGGTGGCTGAGGTAGTTGCGCTTTTGGTGCCAGCTGGTTGGTGTTTGAGCCCAGGTAAAAACCAGGATTTTGATTGCTGATTTTCAAGGCAGGTCTTTTACATATGGAAAACGTGTGACACAATCTTCTACCCACAACAGGGCCCATTTAGCTTTGTAGCATACCAAGAAACTTAGAAAATATCAAGTTGTCTGCTTATCTTTTAGAATGGTCTCCCTCTCTGTTTCTGTTACATGTGCGTGCGCAGGCACACAAAGAAAAATAAACGTAGACATGTATTTCTTAACTATTGAACGGGGCTGCACCTAATTTGTGAGAAAAGTATTTCCAAGAATGGAAAGTAAAAATCGCAGTAAAGATGGCCGCCGATTTACTTTTGCAGATTAAATACGATTAGAGCTAATCGCTAATAATGGCCGTCAGTGTCGTCTGCTTCAGTGATCAAAAAAGATAATTGAAACGCTGCTTTTTGATCTTGCTGCAAGCTTTTTTGTTTGCACAGAAATCCTCTTGGGGTTCCGTTTTGTTTTCTATTTTACGTTCATCAGCTACTCACCATTTGTCGCTGGGAAAAGATTATACCCCTTTTCGTTCTCGTGAGTGACAATGACACATGATGTCCAGACTTGACTTGATTCGGCTGCATGATAGAAAGGATCTGTGTTTTAACCAGGCTCGTCTACAGCAGCTTGATTCACTATCGGACAACAGCCTATCCGGTTAAAGAAAAGGATCTTATTAGAAGAATATAATTGCACTCTGACTCTTTATTTTGTAAGGCTTCTTGTGTACCGACGTTCGCCTCAGCCACTTCCTTTTGATTTCTCGCTTTATAATCTGCAATCGCTTTCTCGGTCCATTTGTCAGTCAGTCTAATGAGTTCTTTATTTGTTTTGAGCTTCAAATCTCTGAATCCTCCAGGATACGTTATCATGTCATTATGATAGCGTGTGTGGCTCAACGGTTATTGGCATGGAAAACCGAATCGGTGAACGGAGTTCACATTTTAGCTGAGGCTATTTATGTTTACTTCAAACGGGAAAGACATGGATCCTCTCTACCAAAGTTGGCACTCGTCTACTCTCTTCTCCATCAACTATCCTGTCATGCCAATGACAAGACCTTTTTCTTCTAAAAATAACTACCAAATGGATAGAGTAGAGGGAGTGTTGGATTCTCTCTTTCTCTCAATGCCAGATATCTAGATTAAGGTATTGTCACTGGCATGCCACGATAATTGGTGGGGAAGAGAGTCTGTGAGAAAGCACAAGCGAGCAACTCTTCCAGGTTGTAGCAACAAAAAGCTATTACCCTTATAGTCAACTTTGGCTACATCCAGTCAGTCTGGTTTTAGTTGGATCCACTGTGATGCAACTTTCAATCTTGTTTAACTTAGTCTGACTAAATGGGGAAGATAATATTGCTCCAACCCTGAATGTAAAATCTAATCTGAGGGGAAATTGCCGCTTTTGTGTGCGTGTTCAGTACTCTATTTGACCTGTAGTAGATATTTACTAACCTTAGTCTACCATGTGGCCACAAGGGGGTCGATTTTACTACAAACGGTTTTTGAGACTAAACTTTTAAACATCTCCTTACAACAGCCCCCCCCTCCCCCGTATCACCAGCATCAAATCTTTAAATAATCCATACATGCATTAGACACCTACCGTAGAGCTGGAAGCCCTATTATTAGGATCCTTTGCCAGACTAACCTAAACTTTTATTCACATCTGTTGACTATATACTTTACATGCGACATAATATTACGTTATATATGTATGTCGCATGTATAAGTGGTCATACACCTGTGTGTCTGTGTAAATTGTAAGCTATGTAGGTAAACGTTTAAGTTTTGAACGGTGAGAGACGAGTGATCCGATGATAATTTCTTTCCCCGCAGTCAGGTGGCGCCACTTGATGGTAATTTTTTTTCCAGCAATAAAAACAAATGGCCTTAATTTTGAGGTGTAATAGTGGGCGTTGTGTGTGTGTGCTCAAAGAAAGGATGATTTTTATGTTCTGCGAAGGAGAAAGTAAGATGTTGAAGTGATGTGTTAAGTTGCGCGATTGTCTAACTTCTGGTACGTTCTTGCCATCGGCTGCGGATATGTACACCTATGTACATGGTATTGACACAATATGCCTACACGGCTTGGACATATTGTTTGCTTCTGTTATAAATACCTTTATAGTGTACGTAAGTTTGTCTTTGGATATTTGGTATTATTTATTTTATTTTGATGAAAACTTTTTTTTCATGGTTGGAAGCAATTGGGAAAATCTTTCAAGTTGGAAAAAAATAAGTAAAAGTAAGTATTTCAGAAAAAGGGGAAATACTAAATGATGGAATGTGAGAAAAGGGATAATGGAGAGAAAAGGGGAGAGTGGAAAATGATGAAGAAGCGGGGAAAAGAAAGGCTGATGAAGGAGGAGAGAGAGAGGGGCAGGGTGAAGGGAGAGAGGATGGATTACGAAAGAGAGAAGAAAGGATGAATGAAGGGGAGAGAAAGAGAGCAGGAAGGATGATGAGAGACGTATGAGAGGAGGAATGAGCGCGAAAGGGGGGAGAATGAGAGAAGAAAATGGAGAAGAAAGAGAAAATTAGAATCTTAAGAGAAAGAATCGAGAGGGGAAACGTTTCGGCCGCTGTACGGACAAACAAAAACAATTTACAAAAATCTCAGTCACAAAAAGGAAACACAATCCGCAGATGGTCATAAATACTCCTTTTTACTGGAGTACCTACTTGACCAAGATCGTGATACATTGGTACATGGAAACAATAATGTATGAAACAAAATGTTAAGAGCGGATCGTAAAATACGAAATAAGGTTGGCGGCAAAGAAATACAGACAATCCTGACTAAGCTCCTGCTTGTCACTTAATATCCGCTAAAAGACCCCCTATGAAATTTAACCCTCAAAATTCCATTCCTCTTAGATTTGACACAAATGAACTGCGACGTTGATAGTCATGTATATAAATATCGTCTTCATGGGCGCATAAATCCGCCTGGGTTAGATTTAATGTTTCAGGCTGCCCTCCAAGAAAATTCAAAAAGACTTTCACCTGTGATTGACTGGAGCCATTCATGTTGCGAGGAACCATTGGTGTCAGTTTCCTTATTCAAATCTGTCAAGTGTATCTTCTCACGTGATCGTTGAAAAATGTGTGCGCGTGCATGTTAGGAGGAAAACGTCTGCCAAGTATATCTTCTAGCGTGACCTTTGAGAAATGTGTGCGCGTGTGTTAAGAGGAAAAGGCTACTCCGATAAATATACTTGTCGGTAATCAATATTCGATTAAGAACAGACATGGGGCATTCTGTTAATAGCTCCGTGTTGATTAACATCTGTTCGGATTTTCGAGATGGGGTGTTGTCACTAGTATACAATAGACCTTCAGACAAGTTTTCTCGTCTTTGCTGTTTTTATCACAAAGTTTCGGCCGCTGTACGGACAGACACATCGTCAAATCGACATGGACTCGAAAACAATCAGGAAGGCTGGAGCTTACAGAGATCGAAATATTGATACAAACGAACAAACAAACAAAAAACCGAAGAAACTAGTTTGAAAGAAATCAATATATAATAGGAACAGTATTTCGTCTTAGAAATTCAAACAGTTGTCATATCGGTACAGGCAGACCCGGCGTGATACAGGAATGGAGACGATTTGAAAAGTTCCGCCGAAAGCTGGCACGTTATGTCCAAGAATTGCTCTTTAGATGTAGAGATCTGAAGTTAATTCCACCCGGCTGTATCAAAACAAAAGGCAAGAACACTTGCAAAAAGAGCAGGCGAGGTCCTAGTTAGGAAATATGCATTATAATTGATTGATAAATAAGAAAAAAATAGTAATGCCGGAGAGTATAGCAGCTGAAACGTTGTGATAAAGACGAACAAACTGGTTCGACCGAAACAATGTATAATAATAACATCTCGTCTCATCACATTGAAATGAAGACCTCAAAGACGGGAAAACTGATGCGAAAAAGTCATTGCATAATATTAACATCGTTTCCGCATTGTGAATGGGAGTGATTTTTCTCGCTTGCATTTGGTTCCTTCAGCGATACCAACAATTTCAAGATATCAAAAATGCATCGAATCTAATTTAACTGAAATAATTATTGAATAATTATGCTAAGAATATATATGAATAAGAGGTTTTGTCAAAAATGCTGGAAACTTTTGCATCAACCTAATTCTCTTATTTTGCAGGTATCTGCTACTATAAACAAAGACAGAGAAAGTCGTTTCCATTCATATAATGTTTTGATGGTGATATAAATGAACATCGAAATATTAACAAAATCTCCCTTGACTCTTATTAATCCAATACTGATTACTTACAATCATATTGCCTGGGATTTACCCTAATTTCCTATTTACTAAGCTTAGCTTAAGGAGTGGGCACCCACTGAGGCTCGCACCCACTACACTGGCGAATTGGTCTGCGATGGTAACTTACTAACCACTGTGCCACAGTAAACGCTCTATCGATGTTTAGCTTAGTACGGCACGGGCGACATGGGAGGAAGGTGGTAGAAAGATTGTGTTGTACCAATCTTCCAAGTGCGTAGGACCTGCCTGCCTTGAAGATCAGCATTCTAATTAATTCGAACATCGACTACTGGCACTGCAGTGATATCATTCTCCATGCAGACCAACCCCACATTATACATCTAAGTGTTGCTAAACACTTGAAATAGATTTATATAAATAAACCTTCAACGACTATAACCAAACACCGGGTGGTGCGCTAAAACTGATGCTACACATTTACTTATATGATGAATAGTGTGCTTTTTCCCCTGCTTGTTTCTCTGTCCGTAACAATGGACCCTTCCACTTAAAGGTAACAATTTCGCAGATGAAAATATCTCCTACCCACCTTTTGAAACAATGGACTCTTACGGATTCAGTAGTTTCTTTTCTTTAAAAATTCATCACATCGAAATGAAATAAAAATATATCTGTGATATGTGTATTTACTAGTCCATATAAAAAAAACGCTTCTATTTATTTACTTATGAACACTGAAGTTCATAGCGATTTTAGTATCCCCACTGAAAAACTCAGTCGATCCATAATATTAAAGTATAAAAGCGTCACTACACTCCTTTAAAACATGTTGACGCTAATGTCCCAAGATACTTTACTACTCAGACTCATAAATGATTTTATTAACATGGAATAATTTGATATTCAAAGTCGGTAAATTATCCAAAGGCCATCTTTCGACAGCTTCTGAATATACTTAACATAATCAATATTTAGCCACTGACCATTCTTTTACACAGCTTAGGCATTGTGAAATGTAAGATCTTTAAAAAAGCAGGAAAAGATGGCAAAGTAGAATAAAAGAAATATTTGTTCACAGGTCTATTTCTTGAAATTGTTGAAAAACACCAGTTGTGGCTTCCACTGGAAATCAAGTGACAGCAAGTTTGCTCAATACTCAGTATTCTGGCTGATTTTAGTAATGCTATCGTATGGATGGCTTCAACTAACTCTTCCTCGTATTTCCAATTCTAATCGCTTTGCAAAGCTCATTGAGTGTTCCAAGCGCGATAATAATTAGGGATACAACTGTCACCTTCATGTTCCATGATTTCCCTTTAGTTTTCTGGAAAGGTCCCAATATTTTTCCAGGTTTTCATTTTTGTTCATTTTCATTCTGTAGTCTGTTCATTAGTGGTAGTATATTGATTGAGTGACAGCAAGACTGCTCAAAGCTCCTGCACGCTTCTCCGTATACTCGCAAACCCCAGCACTGTCATCGTATGGACAGTCTCAACCTTTCCTCGAATTTTCAATCTCACCGTAAGTGTTTTTGGTACAGTTATTATAGGCACGACCATAAACCTTGATCCATAGCTTGTTCACTTCATGTCTGAATATAAAATGAACATTCAACACTTTTTGCTCATCTTGATTAATCTGGGCAAATATGTGCAGCGGAAACTAGGCAATGGATAACTGAAACGTGTGGTAATGACGCAGTAGGTGCAAGCACGTTTGAGTAATGGTGTGCGAAGTTTAAAAAAGTAAATTTTGAGCTCAAAGACAAAGACCGCCCTGAAATACCTCAGAACTAGAAACCTGCTAAATTGGAGGAACTTTTGAAAGAAGATGCAGCACAAACAATACGTGAACTTCGATATTAATCAGTCAACTCGTTTGAATGATGCACTGGAAGAGAAATGACAAAGTCGACCAGTGATTTTCTTTCTGCATGACAACGCTGGTCCTCCTGTTTCAAACGCTATACAGCAAACTAGGTTGGGAAATTCTTACACATGCAGTGTATCTACAAATTTGTCACGTTCAGACTATCACTTGTTTCGCTCCATGAAACACACCTTGTTTAATCAGCGATACCAACAATTTCAAGATATCAAAAATGCATAGAATCTAATTTAACTGAAATACTGAATAATTATGCTAAGAATATATATGAATAAGAGGTTTTGTCAAAAATGCTGGAAACGTTTGCATCAACCTCATTTATATGGTAGACTATCGTTGCATGTAATTGCTCTTTCGGTGCCAACCTTCGATGGATTACGTAAGATAATCAGCGTATGTGTTATATCTTGTCGAGTTACCACTGGCAAGAAATGTGCCAGAGTACTACTGACTTCTTTGTATACATCTTCGTCATTTTCCTTTCAACTAATCGGCTTCTTTTTCCACGGTCTCTTGATTGAACAACCTAAGAAGAAAATCAATGAACTATAATCTCTATCGGACCGTTGTGTAATTTTAATGATTTGGAAGGAGCGAAGCAGAAGAAGAGGGAACAGAAGTTAATCAAACGTACTTTCCCGCCATTTTCTAGTTCTCAATCAAGTATGTACGCAGCCATTTTGTAAAGTAGAATATAAATCGGACTTGTTTCTGGCACAGCCTTGTTTTCTTTTGGGCTTTTTTTTTTTATATCTTTCTGGATTATTAAAAGAAACCGTGTTCTCAAAGTCAGTTGGAATCAATGAAACGTGTCGTTTGATAAGGGAAGCCAAAAGGTATTGCATTAATCATGTCTTCCCATTTTGACGCCTCGTTTTTAGTATTTTATGTATTTTAAGATTCTCCGTGTTATTGTGGTTGTTTGTGTCTTATTCATTTAGCTGTAATTCTTCCCTTATACTATTCTTGGTTTTCTTTCTTCTTTTTTTTTTTATTTTTTTTTTTTACAAAGTGAGGAAGGTTTTGCTTCCTTCTCTCTTTCTTTTTTTTTAAAACCGTAGATTCTGTGTTACTAAAATCTTTTTTCTGTCCCGCTACGTTCGCTTTCATCTTCTCTTTCTGCCCCCCCCCCCAGTTCGTTTTTTATCTTCTCATTATGTCCCCACCTCACATCGTTCGCTTTTATCTTCTCCTTCTCCTCCATACGTATAGTTCATAGTTTCTTTTTCTTCCTTTTCTTTTTCTCTCATTCTGTTTCACCTTTCTCTTTCCTTTCATCTACCCCCTCGCTAAGTCTCTCCTCATACCGCATCCCTTCTATCTGTCTTTCTTCACTTTCTCAAATCTTCGATCCTCGCCTTTTCCTTTTTTTCCTTTTCTTATCGCAAACTCTCTCTCTCTCTCTCTCTCTCTCTCTCTCACATAAACACATGCACTCGCCTTATTCATAACCACTGGTGCGAACTTATTTTCTGGTTGTCTAATCTATCAGCTTTCGAGTTACACAGCTCGTTAACCTTCACTCTCCGCTCGAATTACGTTACCGGCCAAATTAAAAGACCTGTTTCCACTTATTAAGCTGTCCGTCACGCAAATAATAAACCAAAAGCCACTGGAGGATACTTTTACACAAAAGTAATCCTGATCACGTTTCGACCCTAAATTTCTTATCAATATACCAGCTGAAACGCTCAAACTCGTCTTATATATATATGATATATTTGTATTCCTGCCCTCGAAGACTTTCC
Organism: Architeuthis dux; assembly: GCA_006491835.1. Taxonomy (NCBI): domain Eukaryota; kingdom Metazoa; phylum Mollusca; class Cephalopoda; order Oegopsida; family Architeuthidae; genus Architeuthis; species Architeuthis dux. Next base: position 8,373,124 of record VCCN01005562.1, read on the forward strand.
CAGAAATGACTAAGAACCAACCAAGGAGATGATACGAAAATGAATAATAAGGAAGATATGGGGAAAAAGTTCATATACTTCCTTTTTAAAAAAAAAAAAAAAAAAAAATATTCCGTTTCCTTTCCAACGTGGAATATACATATGGAATGTGTATGAATAGGAAAGAAGAAAATTCCGAACATGATATGCACACAGAATTGTCCATTACAATGAAGATTTAAAACAAATCTGTCATGTGTACTAATGAAGAAACTATCTAGCTTTGTATCTGTACATTCCTTTGTATTCATCTTTGTGAGTTAAACCAGAAACAATGTCTCATTCGGGGTTAGTTCCTGTCAAACAACAAGAAAAGGACTTACTCTGTTCAAAATCTGCGACGTTGTTTACACAATTAACAACCGTCAACCAGAACTGTCAACATAGGTATCTTCAGTTTTCAAGTTGGTCCCGCTGGCTGGCTATGTATATATCACACGTACAGGCCCCACCAATGGAGGGCTGAAAATGTTAACATTTACTCCTTATTATGTCTAGAAAACTTTTTAGAGGGGGGGGGGTTCAGTTTCCAATGTAAGTTTATGCTAAATTAATAACTGGTTTGTGTTGGCTTGTTTTTTGAAAATTAAAACTTTCTTTAGTGATCATTGCTCGTGTTCGTGCCCAGGTAAAAGCCTGATATAAATGAGACCGAATATAATTTTTTAAGATCATTCTCCACCTGAAGATTCACTAAAATGTGAGAAACAAATTTGTCAGCATATGAGTATTTGAACAAAACAGAAATGTTGCTTGTATGGCTTGGTTTTGAGTGAAAGATAGGAACTCTTAATCAAATTGGATTGCAATCAGTACAACAAAGCATGCATTTACACATATTTTGTGGTTCTGAATGCTAATTTTCTGGAAAATGTAATTAAATTGTTGAATCAAACTAAGTATTTTTCTATCCTGCCAAAACATTGTGAAGAATCGATAAATGAGACTGAAAAGGCTAACTATCATTGCTGTTCGGAAGAGCTGCCAAACTAGTTGAATAGCTTTCAACTAGACCAATACACATTTTGAAAAGAATGCAACCATAGGCAAGAAATACAGAACAACTTGAACAAGTATTTGAACTAGCACAAACTTCTGGACTTTCGTTTAGTGAAAGAAAAGCCTACAATTAAATGGGCGGACATTTTTACGAAGAAAAATGTGTATTTGACCTGAGGATACCAATTTATCTTGTATCATCGATCTCGATTTCCTTTACGCTTTCTTCTCTCCCTCTCTTAAGAAAAAAAAATGTGTGTGTGTGTGTATACGTGTGCTTAGTTTTGCATTAGTCTGAACGTGTAAATGTGTTTCTATGCTAATATATATACGAGGTGCAACCCAAGATTTCGGAAAATTTGAACATTTATCAGTTTGTCCATGTGACAAGTCACTTAGCGTTTCCTGCGTCTCGTCGGATATTTCACACATCTCTCAATATCACTCCGCCGGGAAAGTAAACTCGTTTTCTATCACTTTAAGTCTCCTGAACATTTTGGTAAAACCTCGTATATATAATAAATCACCTTGCCATGGAGCAGTGGCTAGCAAGCAAGTCTCATAGGCCATTATTAATGTAGTGAGTTCGTCTCTCACTGGGTGTCCAATACGTATTGCCTTGTTCGAAATCTTCGTTACCTTCAGGGAAAACAAAAAGATATATTTAGCTTGAGTGGCTTCGCTTCAGGTGTTTAGCCTTTTAATAGGAAACTTTCATTTTGAACCCATAACGTCTCCTTCTTCTTTGTGGTTACAGCATTTTCAATAACAATATTACGCACCAGTCGTATACATCGATTACAATAACTTTCGTAGGTACATGCAGGCTTGGATCATGTGTTAAAGAATAGGGCTCGTTGCTTGACTTTTTATTCAAAGGCGTCAATGTTTTCATTTGCACCCGAAAAAATTTAAAATCAAGTCCAAGAACCTTTATCCTCTGTTGTTAGTCTGGAACCTGTCACGCTTTGCTTATCTGTTAGGGTACATCTATGCATCAACGAAGGGGCGTTTGTTTGTATCAAGTGACAGGGGTGCAAACAGATTCTGAGATTGTATTCAGGGTTCTGGTTTATTTGAATTCGTTACCGCAAACTAACCCCCACCTCAGACACACACACGCCCAAAGGAGAGCTTTGGTTTTAAAAGTCACCTGTACTTTGCTGCAATACTTCTGAGATAAACGTTTAAAAACACGACTAAAAATAAACTGGAAATAAAGTACAAAACGAAAGGGTTTTGATTGGGTTTTTTCTTCATGCTTCGTCGCATTGGAAAGAGGTAATTAGCAGGTAGGTTTGGCCCCAGAAGATATCATCGCTTATGTTCAGTACGCGATGAAGCACGGGCTGTTATGCCCCATTAGAAGAGAGGTATATCTTTGGGCAACTCATACTGAAATTCGAACCTACATCGCTTTATTTCTTTTTTAAATTTATTTTCGGGTTTTTAATTTTCTTGCCTCGAATTTTACGTTTCTTCATTCGCCTCAGAGTAGTGGCAATGGAGCATGAACAAAAAAAAACTGCCTTAAACACGAGATGCTAGTAAAAGAACACGAAGAGACAAATATTTAAATGGTCCGTGAAACAAAAAAGTAGCTTAAACACGAGGAAGCTCTAAAAATGAGAGAACTTGAGACGAGACTTGACAGATATTTAAACACGATACAGGCATCCTTCGCTTTTCGAAAGTTTCCATACGCCAGTTTTTCACTCTTACGAGAAAAAAAAGGCGAAAACCGAAAATAGTGTACATTTGTTTTGCAGTGAACCGTTATAGAGGCACCGCTCATTCTATTCCCCCACTTATAGACCCCAGTCTTCTGTACCTCTCACCACCCGAACTCCAACGACTCAGCCTAGCATACCATTGTCAGAATTGAATCGGACAGTGATTCAAGACAATTTGTAGAAGATGATGAAAGTAATGATCAACGAGTGTTTCCCCTAATATGACGTCACACAAATCACTCTGTCATAGGTGGTTAAGACAAGATATATTCACAGAGTAAGAGGGTTGCAGTGATGTAACGGTTAGCGAGCTAGTCTCAATGATCATCACTGCTGTGTAGTTCCCCGCTGTTGTAGAACTGCGCCAGACTAAGCTAAGCTGAATAAATATCTGAGTAGCCTCGCCACAGATTAATGGTCGAATAGAGTTCGATTCTCACTTGTCTCACACTTGTGGCCCAGTGCAAGACTGAGCTAAACTTTAGTAAATACATATATCAAAGACAAAAAGACGTCCAAATAATCGCACAAACATTAACTCATGCACCTCACAATGACGGCTGCAAAATGGAGGCTGGCGATAATATGCATTCTTGGCTAAAAGACAACTGCGAATCGCCTGTATGCAGCGATGGTTGACGCGAATAACACTCGCAATGTTTATTCCTCTTTCTTCTTCCATCCGTCTATCCAACTCTCTCCCTTCTTATTAACCTGCTATCCATTCGCCCATTCATCGATTCGTACAATAAAGATGCGCTTCGTGTTGTCTTCTCTGCAATTGTCTGCGTGTGCATGACTCATTGCCATCTTCTGATTGGTTGCAAACGTGCATGACGTCACATTTGTCAACGCCGATGACAGGCCTTGAACAGAATTTACTCGGGGTGGTTTTCCGAAAGGAGACGAAAGGATTACAGCGAGATCAAGGGAGAAGAAAAGGAAAAATAATAGAATTAAGAGTCGGATAAGAATGTGGCTTTGAAGAAAGAAAGATAATAATTATATTTGCTATCTTCATGTGGAGATCGGAATTATGGCTCAATGTTTCACCATGGATTTGTTTCCAACTTTCTTTATCTTCGTTGCAAGAATCGCTGCATTGTGATTGTCGACATTGCTGTTGTTGTTGTCTCCTTTGTTGTTATATAATAAGTATTATTTCCTCTTTGTTTATAGTTATTATTATTAATTATTATTATTATTGAAGTGAAGGGAGGAAAGGGCAGAGATTTTGATGTAGTAGTAGTAGTAGTAGAATAATGATAGTGTTAGACCTGCCATTATCATCATCATGATCACTGAAACGAAGAGATAAGGACAAAAACTATGTTGAAGTAGTGGGGATAATCATTGTTAGCTGTGCCATTGTTAGTATTATCAAAATCACCATTAGGATTATTATTGAAGCAAAGACAGGGAAATGCAGAGAGCAATAGCTGAAGAAATAGTGTTGATGATAGTGTCCAACCAGTCATTTATTACCAGTTAATAATACCCGTGAACAAATTCACGGATATATTTGAATTTCCATGAAACGATTTTTTTTAAAGAAAAACATTAGTGAATTTCTTTCAGTTGAAGGGTCCATAGTTTGAAATGGTGGGTAAGGGGTATTTTTATCAGCAAAATTGTTACCTCTGAGTGGAAGAGTCCAGTGTTACGGACAGAGAAGCAAAACGGTAATTTTTCATTGTATAAGTACTAGTTAATCCCCGTGAAAAGATTCTCGGACATATTTGAATTTCTAATAAGAAATACTGAATTCGTTTCAGTGGAAGAGTCCATAATTTCAAAAGGTGTTTAGGTATTTTTATCAGCAAAATTCTTACCTTTAAGTGTGAGCATCTATTGTTACGGGCAGAGAACAAAATAAAATCACACTGTTTATTATTGTTTACTAGTAGATTAGCATAAGTTGGTATCAGACCATCTACTGGGATATCCGATTAGGATAGAACCCTCTAACAACGGTCAGCAAGATTAGCTCTCTGATCACTGCTATACGACGTGCGTCCTGATCTGGGTTTTTTCTCCATAATATCTATTAACGTAGCAGTTTGATATCAGACCGTCAATATTGAGAGAACTAATGAAGATCGAACCCGCTAACAATGGTGAGCAAGATTAGCTTGTTTATCATTGGTATACGCCGTGTGTCCTGATCTGTTATTTTTTTGTTCTTCTATATGATGTATTAACTTAGCATAATTTAGTATCAGACCATCAATAATGAGAGACTCAACGATGATTTAACCCAATAACAACGGCCAGCAAGATTAGCTTGTTGATCATTGCCATACGACATGCGTCCTGATCCATTTTTTTCCATATGATCAACTCGTTAATCCCAGTGACCAAAATTTACGGATATATTTGTTGTTTTTTTTTTTTGTTTCTTTTGCTTTAAAAAAAAAAATACAAATTTCTTTACCGGGAAGAGTTCATAGTTTGAAATAGTGTGTAGGGGATATTTTTATCAGCAAAATGTTTACCCCTCAGTTGAAGAATCCAGTGTTACGGAGAGCGAACCAAATCACAGTTCTTTATTAGAGTAGATTAGCAGCTTCACACCCGAGAGATATGGTGGACACCACTGGGAACCAAATGACAGCGAGGCACTCAAAATATTTCCCAAACCAAGCTTAATCTGGCATAAGGCCACAAGTGTGGGGAACTCTGTAAAGATTGAACCTCACTACATTAATAATGGTCTGCGAAGCTAGCTTGCTTTCCATTGCGAGGCACCCTATGATATTTTAAAAGCTTAGCTTAGTCTGGCTCAAGGCCACAAGTTTTGGACATTCAGTTAGAATTGAACTTCACTACAGTAGTAATGGTCTGCCAGCTTAGATTGCTGACAATTGCAGCTAGATATTCAGATATTTTCCGGTGATTATTTTATTCTGTATTTAAAAAGAAAAAACTTATAAAAAAAACTTACTACAATAAGCAGGATGGCCGTAAAAATAGAAATGAATTTGAAAAAAGGTTGTGGGTAAAGATCTGTAGAAATTGGAATGTCGAATTGAGCATATTAATTTCAAAATAAAAACGAAAAGGAATTTAAATTCATCAACTATGTAACGTCGACCACCTCCCCCATACAAACCGCTATGATTTGTCGCATACACAGACACATTCATCTTTTTCTATCTCTCTTTATCCTCTCCCCTTTCGCACAGATGCATTGATATCATTAAAGCATTATTTTCTCTTGGGCCCACACATAGTCGCACACACGCATCTGTTCTCCTTCTTTCTATCTCTTTTCATCACTCGCTCTCAATCGCACACACAATTGTATAAATAAACACAACCATGCCCTCAACTATGCCCTTTGTCTAACAAAACTAACCTGGTTACATAATATATAATGCTATAGAGACGACGAATGTTTGTTTCTAATTAAGTAACTTTGTTTTATAGACTACCAAACGGTTGCACTCCACGGGCTGCAAGTTTGTGTACAAGGGTAACTTGACCCAGGATGATCATAGGGTATGTGACACTGACCTCTGATTACCTCTAATGGTCAATTAAGTGTCAGGTCAATTTTAGTTTTAAACCGGGCATGAAACAATTTTATTCTGTGTGAGAAATCATTATTCAAATGTATCCCTGTTATCACACAGAATGAAATTGTTTCATGCCCGGTTTAAAACTAAAATTGACCTGACCCTTAATTGACCGTTAGAGGTCATCAGAGGTCAGTGTCACATATTCTATTGTCCATACGATTCAACAGCTCGCATAGTATTTTTCTGACACCCGCCCAGTCCCTGGTCAATCATCAACACCTTACCATTCAAAGTTCTTGTTGGCTCATTCATAAATTTGTGTTGCGTTTCTTTCTCCCGGGGTCAAGTCAAGTCAATGGTTCTTGAATGAATACGTCTTGATGCTGCTCGTGCTAAGAGTCTCGCCAACTATTCATAGTCAGGTTGAAACAAATTTGGAACTGAGGAGAGTAAAGTAAAAACACATTATTGACAATGACCTATAAGCCATTGTCAACGTTCCCAGGGCCCTACACTCAAGTGGCGAGCGTCAAAAGGAAGTGAGGTGTGGATTTACCTTCCCACCTCCCCATCTCCGGATATTTCCGATATTTGCCAGTCCTGAAAGGGTTTTGCTTCCGGAACGACAGTCGTTGGCTTAACGACCAGACCAAGATCCTAACGTTTGACAATAGAGGGACTAGAGAACGTCGGGTGGCTTTAAGTACTAATAGCCACGGCAGTGGCTTCGTCATCTGATTCATTATGCCCTGGTTATTTTGAGGGCTTTGTTTAGACTTCAGTCTAACCCGCAGAGGTATGATGGGGATGTAGGTCAAAAGGTCAGCCTTGTCGAAGTATTGTCCAGTTAAATCAAATGAACCGTTGATGACCTCTATGAATTAATATTTAATAAAGCGACCAATTCTATTGTGTCGAAATAATTTTGCCGATCTGCAAAACCCACTCCCTTTTTAAGTATGGCTCCTCCACAATACGACGAGTCGGCAAATCAATTATGGAAACGCCTTGTTAATTGTCTAATCTTGACTTTAGAATGAGCCTTTTGGCTGAACAGATGTGCATTCTACTAATATCAGTTTAATGCAAACAGCTTGTAGTCAAATTCAATTTCTGCTGAACCACTCAAGTACAGCTTGTTAAACCTCGCTCTGGTTAAAGTCGTTATTTACAGAGCTTCACTTAGGTTGGCACATAAGCCGCAGGCTGCTTATAATCCCTGCTGTTCCCAAGTGGTCACCCATTCAAGTACCGAGCAAGTTCATCGCTTCTTAAGTTCAGTGATCTGACTGGAACCGGTACATTCAACGTGACTTGACTATAAGCCTATTTTACTTAGTTTTTAGCTTAGTTTTGGCACAAGTATGGAGCACCCAGTGAGGATCGAACTTCTTAGTAGTAATGATATGAGAGTCTAGCTTGCTGACCATTACTCCTTCGCTGTGGTTAAAGTAGTTTCATTATATTAGATACATAATAGAAGGCTACATAGTGTGCACTCTGCAAGGGTCAAACTCGCTACGCTAGAAATGGTGTTTGAGACTAACATTTTATCCATCGCTCTATGGCGAGTGCCCAAACATTTGACTGTAAATAACACTTGGTTATATGCTTGTTCGTCTTTTCTATTGCATATTTGGAAAGAAAAATCTCTTTTTCCCCCTTAATTCTAGCTCACTTAATGCATGCCTCCACACCGTTTAGTTTTCACTAAAAGTCACGAAATACTTCGTCTGGACACTGGCGATCCCTACCCTAAATGGCATTTCTCAGTTGTACACATGGGCGTCCGTTTCAACTTTTCCAGTGGGGCAAAATCATATATTCCATGGGGGGGGGATATATTTCCGGGGGCGGGGGGTATATTTGGAATGTATCTTAGTGGCAACCCTGTTACACGATAGGCATTCCATCCACCATTTGTAGTGTAAAAAAAAGTACGACCCACTTTATGATCCAGATGTTAGATGGTGCACTTGACCTTTAACGGAGACGCATGACCTGACCCCGGGGTGACATGATGGAGGGAACACCAGCAAATAATAATACAGTCTTTTTATATGGGAACATTAAGTTGTACTGCACCATCATCGTTTATTGACTATAAGGTTCCGACTTTTAAACTCCCTCGCCCTCGGTGAGAAGGCCTGACCCGGGCGCTATTATATGTGTAATGTAAATGCATTGCTAATGATTTTCCTATAGGAAAGTATTGCAAATAATTTTGCTACAGAAATGCGTTGAAAAACGGGACGAAAAGAGTTGTATATGGTGAGGAATTGATGCAAACTTTACTAACAGAATATGGTCATTTCGTATAAAGGTAAATTCTGTCCATCACAAAGCACAAGCTGAATTCTTTTGAACAAACAAATACTAAATTTGATTTAACGAAATTAGCTATTTTTTAATTTATTTTCGTCGATCAAAAATCGACCTACGATAAGTATGCGTTTCGTAGTTATTCTCATTATTTTCGTTTCAACGCTGTGGCCATGGACAAGGTTTAGAATATTTACTAAGCTTATATTATTACGGCACACGGCCAAATGAGATTGTCTCCCTATCTTAAAAATCAGCATTCGAAATCTTTGGCTTCTACCTCGGTTTGTTGAACATCTACCACTGATGCTGGTGGAAAATGCGCGAATATCTGATTCACCAAACAGGCATTAGATCATGAATATGAATATTCAGTAAGCTTTGCTCCATACGGCCTCAGTTGTTGCATAATATCCTCATTTCTATTTGAAAAGTGCCTTGCAAGTGGATCAAAACAACGGTATTACAATCACGTGACTAAGCCATTCATCTCTGCGGCCCTTTTTAAAAACCGACAAGCATTGTTTTTGATGATGACACTTGACAGAACGTTCGCACATTCATGTGATTATTTTATGAGGCCATTGTCGCCGGGACGCGTTTCAGGGACGCATTGACCTCGAAAAGAATGTGTGAATTTGCAAGTGGATCAAGCATGTAGATCGATCGGTTGATGCTGGTCAGAAGCGACGCTGTCGTCGGGGTGCTTGAATGGATTGCGGAAATGGATTAAAGAGACAGCCCAGCATGGCACAAGAGGTGACCTTTTGTTGGGCGCAGGGAAATGTTATCAGTGGCTGATGGTTGACTAAGTGCAGGCTTTTGACAGTTTCACGTGGAACTTGTATTAATGGAAAACAAGATGGGAAGGAAATGAAAAATAATGAAATATCGACCTTGTAGGCATGAGTATTTCTAGATGGATAAATAGATGTGTGGACATTTCTAAATAAATAGATGTGTGAACGTTTCTAGACTGACAGATAGATGTGCAAAGGTCCCTATACAGAAAGATAGATGTGTGAACGTTTCTAGATAGATGGATAGAAGTAGAGGTAGGAACAATGTAGGCATTTAAAATTGTATAACTATATTGGTGTATTGACTGCTAAGAAGATCCTACGGTGTCAATCCTCAAGCAGAGAGAGTCTACTTACCTTGAAAATGCGTATTCGAAATTCTGTTTCTCACCTGGGCTCGAACACCGACTGCAGACGTCAAAGGCAAACGCACATTTATCTTCCACCAAACGGGCCTTGATATAGATATAGAGAGATATAGTTAAAGGGCGCCTGACACACAGCTTATCTCGCTACTGTAGTAAATCCAATCTTCACGGAGTGCTCCCACCTTGTGAAACTGTACCACCTAAGCTAAGGTTAGTAAATATCTACTGAGAAACAGATAAGCAGTAAGGCGCAATGGCGGGCATAACATCACATCCAGTTCCAAAAGAAACAGGTTAGTCCTTCAGCAGAAACCGCCACGTTGGGGGTGATCAATTAAAACATTTGAAAAGGGGGTTACCGATAAATAAATTACTGCCGCCTTTTGTTGTATCTTGATCACTAAAAAGTCCGAATTTCCAAAAAACAAGCGTGAACGCAGACACAAACTAAGTGACTAATTAGCATAGATTTACATTGTAAATTGAACCCCCCACTAAAAATCTATTTTTGGCGGGGTTTAAAAAAAACCCAAAGAAACGTTTTTCTAGACATAATCAGGAGTAAATGTTTAAAATATCAGCCCTCTAACACCGGCCTGTACCCGCGACACATTCATGCGTAGATAGCCAGCCAGCCAGCCAGACTAACTTGTAAACTGAAGAAACCTATATGGACAGTTCCGGTGACAGTTTTGGTTGACGGTTTCTAATTGGCAGAAACAAATCAAAATGTAGCAAGAAGATTATCCTCGGAAATACAGCTACTTTTGAGCATGTGTTATCTGAATTCATTTTTGTCTTCATTCTTGCGAATAGCGAACACGCCTTCTCCTCCTGAGTAAATTACTCGTCATTTACCGGATTGTTGATTTCTTTTGTTTTAAACAAAACATATCCTAGGATTTTCAATAGGATTTCTTTCTCCACCCCTCCCCTAAACGCTGCTTGGTGTACAGGGACTGAATAAACACACACACATATGTGAGTGGGTGGAGCTAAAAGTAATGCAGGAATTTCTATTGTTACAAGTTGCCAAAAAGCCAACGCACGCATGTAGAGAATTTGCAAGAATTCTGCTTTTATGTGTGTGTTGGCTAAGACCGCTACTTACTGACAACTTCGATCATTTAGCTTCCCATAATTTTGCACAGCTCTCCAATGGGCAATGTTTACATAGTACAGTATGTTTTCCTCTTAAACCTGCTACTAAAATACGCAATAATAGATTGTGTGCGTTTGTTTTAAAACGGTTTACACAATATAATTTCAATTGTCTCACCACCATTTTTATGTACCAGTTCGAGTCAAATTTCTCCCCAAGTTTCGTATCCGCCTCAATAAGGTCATATAATGCAACGTCTTTGTGTGAAATTCTGAGAAGTATTATTCCATAAATCATTCGAACTAGTATCCTTTGTTGTTTCGTTCACTACGTTTTGGCTATCCAAAATTATGAATTATTTATACGAGAATCCTCCTCTTTGTTATTTTTTTATTACAACGCTTCTAATGATGCGTTATTTGGCATTCTTCTGCGGTATGTTGCTGTTCCTTCAATATTTTCTTTTAATCTAGACAGATGCGTTAATTTTTCCAGTCAAGGATGTGGCTAGATCCATTAATTCATTGAAATGCACGCACACATTCATTTGTTATCCAACAAAAATCCTTAGGCAATATCTGCTTATTTGAGAGCCTGCTGTTCAACAACCTTTAGTTTCGGTTACCATTGCTAGTCAACTTGATTCTCACTGAGTATTACATTTTTTTAATTACATTTGGTTAGTCACTCAATAGAAACCGTCACGTGACCAACGTCTTTTTGACAGCATGCCGTGTCAGGAGTGATCAATTAAAAAGATTGGAAAACGGGTTGATCAATGAATAATTCTCTCGCCTTTTGTTGGGCAGTGATCACTAAAAAGTCTGAATTTGCAACAAAGAAAAATAAAGCGTGAATGCTGCCGGACACAAACTAAGTGACCAATTTAGCATAAACTTTGCAATTTGAACCCCCTACTAAAAACCCGGGGGGGGTCAAAACAAAGAAAAAAAACCTGCGTTTTTTTTTCTTCAAGACATAATAAGGAGTACATGTTTACACTTTCAGCCCTCTAGCTCCATTGCTGCGGCCTGTACGCGCGATACATACATAGCCAGCAGAACAATTTAAAAACTGAAGAATCCTACGTTGATGGTGACAGTTTTGATTGCCTGTTTCTAATATCAGTGAACACTAATTAAAAACTCTAAGTGTGCAACGAAGTCATTTGTTTCACAAGAAAGGGTGCACAATTGATTCACCACTTTTTTTTAATTTGCAAAATGCTGGGTGCATACCTATCTTCGTCTGAAACCCTTATATGCGTACTTACTTCCAATCACGAGCTTATTAAAAAAAGAAAATCCCACATAGATTAAGAAATGTCAAAAATCTAAGTAATTATTTATTATTTACTCACATTATTCCTGCTTGCTTGTCTGCCTATTAATTTAGTTTATGATTGAGCGAACGTGCAATGTTTGTTTTTTAATTTCTTTTATTAATTTTTTTGAGGCGAGGAAATGTTCATTTAATTTGATTAGTCACTCCTAAATTCACTTCTTGATGGCTTATGATTTTCTAATTTAGAATCAATATTTGATTAACAAAATGCGCGTAGGTTTTTAAAAAGAATATTTCGATGCTTATTCACATCTATAGAACATTGTTGATTTGTAACATCATTACTAAACACATTTTATTTTTAGATTTCTTTTAACTGTTTCTGGGAATAAAACTCTTCTTTTTTTTAATAACAATAATCAATAGAAATAAGAAAGAAAAACAAGAAAAATATGTCAGTGTTAGTTGGTAAGAATGGCTTCAAATCAAAAGCACTGTAAAAGTATGTAACTGGTCTGGTGTGTAAAAAGTATAACTGGTATGGTTTCTAGAATGCTATTTTTCTAAAAAGATTTTATCTTGAACTATAGATTGTAGATTATTTGTCGTTTAAGTAAAAATAAATATTTTTACTTCGGGGAAAATGAATGTAATATTCGACTATTCCTTTCATTTAGCCCTTTCAAAGTGGGTTTTCTATTTCAGACCCAAATTATATTTCTTACTAGATAGCCTACGTAGGAATAGTTTACCGCTAGATCTGAACGAAGATATTTAAATAAGTATATAGGTCAGATGATTCTGAATAATAATATCGGATTTTTTGACATTAAGTAATAAGCAAGGTTTTCTTACCAAAATCATTACCGATTAATCTTGGCTCGTCTTATCTCTATTTCCACACCCAGCAGAGCTTCAAATCTGTACATTCTAAAGTTACCCTGGCAATATATTACTTTTTAATTTGTTGGTGGTTAACCACTATCCCTGCAGTGGGAAATGAACTCGTTAAATTCTTCTAACAAGAGAGCTCTCACTCTTAGACAAAATGGCAAATATTGGTCGCCCAAGTGAACTTTAGCCCAACATACGAACTCTATCTCTTTCTTTCTCTTTTTTGTATCTCACCATCTCTCCGTCTTTTACTCTGACACTTTTTCTTTTACTTCTCGAGTATCGGGTTACACTAAACGAGTTCGTGTGTCAGTTTAATAACTTCTTCTCTCCTCTTCTTTTTCAAAACCTCTCTCTTTTATGCTATATTTTCTTCGTCGTCACACGCCACGAAGGTCTTCTCTCCCAGCAATAGGTCTCTTAATGGTGGGGCCAGTCCACATTGCGACCTACCTACTCTTTTCATAACCGAACCGCCCTCCTGATTTAAATCTAAACCCATCACCCCCACGGTGCTTCTACTAAAGTCTCCTTTTTTTTTTCATCTCCAAAACTGAATCCCCAGTGTCATCTTAGCCTCTCCCAAGTTGCCCTCTGAGGGTAAAACACACAATAATGATGGCTCCAGTCTTTCCTTTTACTCCACTGAAAGCCACGAGAAATAAGGCGGGAAAATGTATCCAAGGTTCAATGGACGGACGAGTGGGTAACAGATAAAATCGTTTTAGCGGATATTTTTCTTCGATTATGTAGTGACTTTTCTTATTTCTTTCGGTTATTTTTTTCCCTCTTCCTTATATATATGTTACGCCGAATTCGCGAAATTGCCTAATTGGCGAATAAAACTACGTATTTACATTTTTTGATTATATAAACTTTTGATTGTAAAAAAATAGTTGTTTTTATCCTTTTTGATTAATATAAACTTTTGATCAAATTAAAACTACGTATTTATTTACTTTTTTTTTAAAAATAAATAAATACGTAGTTTTAACTTTGTTTACAAAACATAAATAAATACGTAGTTTTAATTCGATCAAACGTTTATATAAATCAAAACAAGGATAAAAACAACTATTTTTTTTACAATCAAAAGTTTATGATAAAAGAATAAGTAAATACGTAGTTTCATTCGCGGACTCAGCGTAACATACACTAGTCAATCCCCGTGAAAAAATTCACGGATATATTTGAATTCCTATGAAACGATTTTTAAAGTAAACAAATAGTGAATTCGTGTCCGTGGAAGAGTCCATAGTTCTAAATGATGGGTAGGAGCTATTTTTTTTAGCTATTGTTATCTTTAAATGGAAGAGTCCAGTGTTACGGACAGAAAAACAAAAACTCATACTGTTTATTATATAAGTAGATTAAATTAGCATAAGTTGGTAACAGACCATCAATAGTGGGAGATCCAATGAGGATCGAAACCACTAATAACAGCCATCGAAATTAGCTTGCTGATCATTGCTATAAGACATGCGTCGTGATCCGTATTTTTTGGCATCAGATTGGAGATCCAATGAGGATCGAACTCACTAACAACGGCCAGTAAGTTTAACTTGCTGATCATTGCTATATGTCGTGCGCGCTGATCCTTTTTTTTGTATGATATACTCGTTAATCCCAGTGAAAGAATTTCACGGATATATTTGGATTGAGATATCTTTTTAAGAAAAAAAAACACTGAATTCGTTTACCTGGAAGATTTCATATTTCAAAAGGTGGATAGGAGGTATTTTTATCAGCAAAAAGTGTACCCCTGAGTGGAAGAGTCCAGTGTTACGGACAGAGAACCAAGAAAATTACACTGTTCATTATATAAGTAGATACACATACAATGGTTATTCCATTACCTTTAAAAATAAATGTGATAGGCATAAAAAAATACCGTACACTACCACCCTCACACACATAAGTGCCCTACGCGCCACTTTTTGCGAAAATACTTTTTTGTTGGATAACACTATTTCAATCCTTCCCCCATCATTTGTGATCAAAATCGAGTCAGTTAACACACCAGAAATAGGTTTTATAGTCGCTTGTGGATGGTGAGTGTGAACCTTTTCATTGCTTGTTTTGGTGGTGGATTTTCTTTTTTTCCTATGAATTTGAAAAAAGAAAAAGGTATTCGAGCCACTTCAACGTCAATGAACCTAGCTGTTTTGACGCCAGATAATCGTAAATTAAGGGTCCAATTGTGGGAACTATTTTGTTGTGGGTTGTTATTTAAACATAATCACTGATTTTGTTTTTGTTGAAACTGATGAAAATCGCGTGTCATTTTTCGACCTAGTTTCCCCCGCGATATTTTCAGTATTTTTAGAATTAGTGATGCTCATTCGAGTCTTGTTTTGAAGCTTTGATACTAAGGTTTGTTTATGTTGATATGCATAACAGTGTTCCTAAAAATACGTATAGTGTGAATAAGCAACGAATTGGAACTTTTTCTTTTTTTTTTTGTTCGTAGAAAAAAAAAAAGAAGAATCTCACTTTATGCATTGTAACTCTGTAAGTTCCATTGTAATATGCATCAGAATCATAATGCAGAGCGTTCGAACTTCAAAATAAAACAAATGAGCATTGTGGCTCTAGAAATAATAAAAATAACGCGAGAGCAAGTTCGTCAAACTTTGATCGCGATTTTCTCAACTTTAAAAAAAGAAATGGGTCGTTGTGCAGTTATCATGCGCGCCCATGGCACGTAAGCGTAATAAAAATGCGTGTTGTAGGGCAAAAACACAAAGTTCATCACTGAAACTTCTACCAGTCATAAAGTACACACTGACTTTTATTTTGTTAATACATCACATTTGTTTAAATACGGCCGGTCGTTTTAGTTGACGTTTCAGTAGGCCAAACGGTGGTTTCCTTTATTTATACAGCTGAATGACCGAACCGTTTACGGAGAGTCCCAACCTGAACTCCGTCAAGGGAAGCCATGTTTGATATTCGAGTCTTCAATTAGCTTCGTCGAAGCTAACGTAATTTCTCGCCAAAACGAACACTCTTACTCTCATTTCGCCTCATTTTTTTCATCGATATTAAAATATTTCCCGATCCAAGATTGTTACATGTACTCAAAGATGAACAGACATCAAATTGCATGTTTAAATTTTAGATTTTGATTAACTCATTTCAGTTCTGTATACACACGTACATGTCTATCAATCTATCTTTAATAGAGATCAGAGATTGATAGCTATCATAGATGTGTGTAAACAATTTTGTAATTTGTTCATTCGCACAACAATTCCCAGGTGAACACTGCTTTACTAAACCTAGCTTAGTTTCGTACAAGGCCAAATGAAAGGAGATACGAAAATTATGTTGCACCAGTCTTCCAAGTGTGGAGGGTCTGCACGCTACCTTGAAAGTCAGCATTTGAAATCCTAACTTTTACCTGGGCTCGAACACCGACCACTGGCGCAAGTGGGAAGTACACATCTACCTCAGCCACCAAGCAGGTTCTTCTCTTTGCTGAAGTGACTTATTATTGTTGTTGGTGGTGAAGGGAAGATATTCTAATATATTAGTAGCAGTCATGATACTGTTAGACCTGGCACTGGCATTTATTACTTTTATTATGTGTATCACCTACACCATTGTAAGGTGGCTAGTATTGATAAATTCCAAGCAACAAATCTCGTCTGATCCTCGACTCGGTATGTTTTCTGCATTTAGTAAAACGATGCTTCCTAGAGTTTCCATTACGTTGTGCGAAAGGAATTCCTTAGAAATAGATTGCAAGGTAGACAATATAATTATTACTCTACAGAAAGTGATGTCTCCTTCTTTATCTGTTCCTGTCTTATTATAATACCAAGTTTAGCTTAGTAGGATACAAGGAGGAAATGTGGAATAGGAAGACTGTGTTACGCCAATTCTCCAAGCGAAGGGGCCTGATTGCTTTGGAAATAGATTTTCGTTATTTTAGCTTTCATCTGAACTTGGATTTTATATATATATATATATATAAATGGATAATTTTATATCCGATCGACAGAATATGATAATTATAATGACATTTATTAGTGAGAGCCTATATTTTCTCGGCGTCGGTGTGAGCGACTGCTAAACGAGCGACCTAAATTGTGAATAAAGAAACGAACTCCGTGCGGGGATCGAACCCGCGTCCACCTTGGAAGCTACCTTATACGCAGGTGCTGCTCTACCGACTGAGCTAACGAAGGTCAGATGGTAGGCAGGAGTCTTTTTTATATATAAATATATATATAATGGATGTGTGTGTGTGTGTGTGTGTGTGTATAATCATATATATATATGTGCTTGCATGTACGTGTATATTTCCATAATATAGCGCTAATTCCCTTGGGAAAGGCATGAATCCACTTCTCTGCACTGAGTCAGTGAGTACTTTTGTAAAACGCTCCCTCATAACTACATTACCGCTCAGGCAGCAGTAACTATAAAAATAACTGTTACTCATTGCCAACCTTGAGATGGGCCAGTCAAACCAAAAACATAGATACATTACAAACACCTTGCACTTGAAGTCTCTCGATTCAAGAATGTTTCGTTCGTATCTCAATAAATGGATAGACTGCTAAGAGAATGCAACACCTGCTCAGAGTTTGTGTGTGGTCATTCAAGAAAGGCATAGTCTTGGAGGAAATGAAGGAGTGCAAGTAATTTGAAAACAGGTATGCTTAGTCACTCAATAGAAACCGTCACATGACCAACGTCTTTTGGCAGCATGCCGTATAGGGGGTGATAAATTGAAAAAGGGGGGATCAATGGATAAATTACTCACCTTTTGTTGGGAAGTGATCTCTAAAAAAGTCCGAATTTTCAAAAAGAAACAAGCGTGAATGCTGCCGGCGACAAACTAAGGGACCAATTTAGCATAACCCCCACAAAAACTCTAGTGGGGTCAAAAAACAAAAATCTTTTTTCTAGACATAATAAGGAGGAAATATTTAAATTTTCAGTCCCCTAGCTTCATTGGTGCGGCCTGTACGCGCGATACATACATACATACATAGCTAGCCAGCAAGACTCACTTGAAAACTGAAGAAACCTATGTTGACAGTTTTGGTTGACGGTTTCTAATAGATTGCAGTGTGATCCGATTGTCTTTGCTCTCCAGTTTCTTCCCATGAGGAACACAAGACCCATAACTTGCCATCTTTCTGCTCTAGTCGTCGTCACAGGCACCAAAACCGCCCCCCCCCGAGATTAACTAATGCCAAGACAGTAATGAGAGTTAGAGCCACGAGGGTTCAGCAGACGAAAAGGAAAGAAAGCCAAGTGAAATATGTCTGCATATTACGGCCAGTACAGGATAAATATCTATTAGTCAATCCAAAATAACAAAATGTGACCGCACGTCAGTGATGTGGGAAATCTGTATCCCCCATCTAATACAGCATACGACTCTTGGTCGCGTTTTAAAGGTTAGTCTTTAAAGAAATAAAAGTGTTGTCTTGAGTACGGATTTCTGTCCATAATGCCACCTTATTTTCAATTCGTTCCGCGCATCAATGCTGGAAAAATATCTGTATTTAAGGGAAGTATAACATAAATACATTTCCAATAGATCTCGAATGGTAATCTCATTCACAGAAGATGTAAATATAGTAATGGACTATAACATACTCTTACTCTTACTAAGTTAAATAAGGAGAAGATTGAGTAATTTGTTTGGGTTGGCTGTGTCAATAAATCGTTCCGCTCAATATATCATCATCATGGCTTAGCTTCGTGAACGAAGATTTAGAAGGGGATTCCTCGTTTATTGTAGTCCCACAGATGGCCGGCGAAACCAACACAGGACAGGGTGGAAAGCTATCGAGCTTGCACTGTGAAGCTTTAAGGTGTAGTGAGGTTCGTGCATTACCACCCCAATCATTTAAACCTTGGGTTCACCTGTTATGGTCCAACAAAGTGGAATAATGCCAGTAAAGTCCCTAGTTTGTAGGTTTTCTATTGGAGTTTCCTTCTAGACAGAAATCCGAGCCGGCTAAAGAGGTATACTGTCCCATAGAAGCGTATCCCGATAGTAAGGCTAACCCTAGCAAATTAAAAACTATGTTACTGGAAACCCCGCAAAACCAGTTTTTATTATATAGGTTATACGTCTACGAAGTTTTTAAACCTTTAACTTAGTATAAGTCCGTATAGTAATTTTCTGGAAAACTTGGTGTCAGTTTCTCTGTTCTATTCTCTGCTAGTTATTTGGGTCCATTACTGCAGTCATTTCTATTGTTTGGCACGCTACATCGACGAGTCCTGGGGATTTCAGGGTACTCCCAGGTGCATTCATCGACATGTCCTAGTATGATTCGTGTGCCCATACACGTGGCTAGCTATCCTTCTCCTCTCTCTTCAGCCAGGCGGATAATGCGATCATGCTCTGTAACAACTGCACTGTTGTAAACATTCTCCTTATGCCATGAATTATTTAGAATCATATTGTCATTTTTGCTGGGTTCTTTTTATCTTAGCAATTCAGTCGAAACCTTCTGATGGAATTAACAAGGATGAGGATGATAGACCGAATAATTCATGGAATAATGCAAATCTTCATTTTAGATTCTCAGAAAACACTCAGAAAGACAGGAGAACGCTCTGACCGAAATGTAGTGAGCGAAACAGCAAATATGAGGATATTAGTTCTGATAATTGATGGAATAATGAAAATACTTAATCTTAGAATTTCAGAAAACAATATATTCTTATACTAGCATAGTTTCCGTAAAAATGACTCTGCCTAGAATGAGAGTATATGTATGTTCTGGCTGGGACCAAAGTGTCGCTCTGCGGCACTCTAGGATCAGAGTGTAGTGTATGTGTGCTCATTGAAAAGTGTTACGCACTAATATATATATATATGACACACTTATGCATCATTATGAAGATCTATATGTGAAACCAGCAGTACCGCTTGTAATGAACCATTAAAATTGATCCCCCCACACACAAATATATATTTATTTATTTTTTTTGTATCGTGAAACAAAAAGATTTTTGAAATTGTTCCAGTTCAAAAAGTATATATATATATATATATATTGCGTTTTATATATGTGAATTTGAAATAACCTCGGATGCTTTTTCTATATGAAGAGACGATTTTAAAATGTCATTCGAGCAGGATTTAGGTTTTGAATACTCTTGGATATGTTTGTTTTTCCTGGTTTTGTGAAGGCTTTTTTTTCTTTTCTTTTTTTTTTAATATTCTAGGTTTTATTTTGATAATCGCCTTTGTCTCGTCTCCGGTATAAAATATTCTTCCCTGCTAAAGTTGTCTCACTGTCAAATGAATATTAAAAATTGTTTATAAACAAAGCTCACGTTGTCTCTCAGTGCGAAACAGTTCCGTTAACCTAGTTAGGGAAATGTTTTTCTTAATCTAATCAAGGGAAATGTTTTTCTGTTTTCGCGTAAATTTAGTATCTGAAATAGAAATATCAATCGTTATATAATCGACGAAAGATATTTGGAGTTTTCGTCTGCTTTATTATTTAACTCCGAATCTATCAATGCGCTAATCTTTTCAAGTTATTACT
Organism: Architeuthis dux; assembly: GCA_006491835.1. Taxonomy (NCBI): domain Eukaryota; kingdom Metazoa; phylum Mollusca; class Cephalopoda; order Oegopsida; family Architeuthidae; genus Architeuthis; species Architeuthis dux. Next base: position 8,393,718 of record VCCN01005562.1, read on the forward strand.
CCCAACCATCACCCACAGGCGCAAAAAAAAAATCCCGGGGTGTAAATCGTAGTTATAATTTCCTTCACTCTACTCTTAAAAGCCCCTTCCATCCTTCTGCCAAAAGCAATCTTTGACGATGATTTTAACCATGATTTGGTGATGAATAAGGAAGCAGTTCTGATAGGCAATCTCGGTCGTTTCCCTTCACGATCCCTCCCCCCCCTCCCCTACTGCGGCAGTCTGAATTCTGCTGCTATTCCCTTTGAGTCCCCTCGGGAGTTTTGTTCTAACAACCCACACGCAGTATTCATGTCTTCGAGCAAGGAAATAGAATAGTGACAAGCTGACAGTCGTTCCTGTCACTTCTTGTTTGTAGCGTCACTTTGAAAGGCTTTTCTGAATGTTATACCCCGTGGTTATCACCGACTTTACTAACAACAAGCGCTGCACTTGAATTGCAGTCCTGACGGTTCAGTTTCGGTTGTATCTTGGAAACTAGCCAGATTCCGGCCCGTATATCAGTCTGGGTCTCGCCCAGCCGGAACTTACAAACAAATATATGTGAAAAATCTTTTTGAAAAAGAAGTGTTGACACTGGGTCGTTAATAAAATTAACATTTCTAGTTTTTCTGATGAAGTAAAATAGGGTATGTTTTCACACGCACACCCACCCCTCTCTCTCTCTCTCACTCAGATATACCGTATATTGCGACATATAAGACGCACCGGTATATAAGACGCACTTTAGCATGAAAACCTGACCTTTACCGTGTATGGGTAATTTTGAGGATCAGATTTTTATGTGAAGACACGTAAATACACATATGTTTGTATTATATATATATACAGCTCTAAGTACTAACGATTTTACTACGCAAAAACAAAATTACTTGTTCATGCATCCATCCATCCATGTGTTCGCCAAGTAAGTGAGTCATCAAATTATCTTCCCCTTCCTTCCCCCCCTTTCCCTCTTTATAAAATCCCATTGTTTAGTTGTCCAAACTTTCTAAAAAAAAACATTTTCCTAAGAAAAGAAAAGAAAAGAAAAGAAAATAATTTTTATAACGAGGAAAACATAATGTTTACGGCTGCTAGCGAAAGTTGCTTATAAAGTTAATGTTTTACACTGAAATTACAAGTGTATTTTCCTTCGGAAGATCATCAGTAGCATACCATGGCATACGGTTTCGGGGCTATTTAAAAATAATACCGTTTTTCTGTCATGGCTCCTCGGCAGTTTCGATTAAAAACCACCCCCTCGAGTCGTGATGTTCTTATAATTGGTTGTTAGCTTAGATGAAAGTAAAAAGCCTCAGTACCTTTGGTACCAGGAAGATACCCAAATACGAGGAAGGAAAACTTAACTGTACACTATCTGAATACCAATATATATAGTCTATAAAGCTTTACAGCTCTAAATACTAACTCAGTTGAAGATGAAATCCGTGTGTGCTTATCTAAAGTTCGACCCCGAATTAAGTATTTGTGTATCAAAAGACAAGCACATGTTTATCATTAGAAAAGCAAATTGCATTATCTAAATTGGCTTCAAAAATAACATTTCCTTAACCCATACGGCCTTTTCAACATTGTCAATAAAATATCAAGTTATTGAAGTTATCTATTTTCGTTATTATCTGTTTTCGTTATGTTTATATCTGTTATATAGGATGTTATGTAACCTTATCACCTTCTTGGAGGTTGGCGACAAACGTTCAACGGCAGTTGGTTGTTTTCGTCACTCCTTGTTGTTGACGGTGTCAGAGCGCACGATATGTCCGAACATCGGGAAGACGGCGGTTAGTCTCTGGAAAGGATTGGTCTGGAACGTAACGACGGATCGAGACGGAGACGATTT
>VCCN01005562.1:8449102-8477963 GCA_006491835.1 Architeuthis dux
CTTATTGATCCACCCTCCTATATAAAGAGATTTTTAGGCACTGATTAGTAAACACACAATCCAATTATATATGTATTCACATCTCTCTTCTCTTCCTCCTCTCTCCCGTGTGTGTGTGTGCTTCTACTTACAAGGGTTAATCCCTGAAAACTGAAGCCGCCTCTGAAAATGAGCCTCAACTCAAATGCATTTTGTTGTTGTTGATTTTTTTTTTTTCTGAGTACATGTGAGTCTGTTTTTAACTCTGAGATTACTATCTTCGCTATTGTTCTAAAATGAGAACTGCCGTACCTGGGGCAGGTGAGTCGTTGAGGGGAGAAAAGGGAGGCTACGAAAAACAGCAGATGGATGCTTTCCCGCAGATAAGCCATGTGATAAACATATGCAAAGAAAATGGGCTCTCATTCTTTATTTAATGAGTTCATGTTATTTCAAGAAGCGTACGACATGAGGGTGTTCTTAGCGAGTCATTCTTCGTCACCCATCGTAGGTGCATTTCCCCTGTGAAGAAAACTCGCTACCAACAAGATTCCTAACGTAACCTGAGCAGCAATATACTTGTGTAAGGACCCTGTATTACCTACTTTAGAGCTGCAATCACTTGGCTGACGGTTTTTGCATCAATTTTGTACGGGTTAAACAGAGCTCGTTTTTATGGTGAATCTGATTTTGGATTTAAATGTATTAAAAACAGAATTTATAAAACAAATATAAGCAACGACGAGTTATAGTCATTTATAAGTTTTTAGATTAGAAAGAGGTATACACTGTATCCGATCCTCAAAAAAAATAGAAAAGTACGAGGACTTTACTCGAGAGATCCAGAAACTCTGCTACGGAGATAATTTGGCATATCCTTTTGCTTTCCTAAACTCTCTAGCGAATACTGCTGGAGATCAATTTTTCCTTGAAGAAAATACATATTTGCTTGTACTGCTTCAATGAGGATATGTGTTGAACTAAGGAGACGCCGGCACAACGTAAGGCATCCTGTGAGAATCGAACTCCCTAACAATGGCCAGCAAGAATAACACGTTGGGCAGGCGGTTATTGTTCCTCTGTAAATATATTCTTGTTTGTTCTGTCCTCCCAGTGTTGAAACGATTGTGAACTCTACTCTCACGTTCGTACAGCAATGTGTTAACGTTCGTGGTCATCTTACAAAAAATCGGAAATCCGAAACGACCTTGCCTCACTACGAACACCGAATATACGCAGACCTTTCAACTCTGTTAGTAACCTAATAGCAAATAAATAATTAAGTAGGGCTTCAGTACGAGCCTGCGTTTGTTCACACTAGCCTCCTTTTGCTTCATTGAGTGTAGCAATCACGACTCTTCGTTCATTTTACAAGCTGCCTCCAGTTCCGAAGTCAACTGGGAAATATCGGAGAAGAGCTTGAGGAGGGGGGCATCAGAGAGAGAGAGAGAGAGAGAGATTAAAGAGGGAGAAATATGAAAGTAGTGACGAAAGGAGTAAGGAAGGGAAAGAAAGGTAGATGAAAGAGAGGAAAACGAGAGAAGAAAGGAAAATAAAGAAAAGGAGGAAGAATGAAAGTTAGAAAGAAAAAGAGGAAAGAAAAAGAAGAAAATAAAAAGCAGAGAAGGATGAAAGGAAAGAACAGAAGAAAGTGAGAAACAAAGAACAGTGAGAGAGTGAATAAAGAAGCAACAGGAAAGTAGAAAACAAATTAATGAACTAACATGAAAGAAAATGAATGAGGGGAGAAAAAAGAAAAATACAGGAATACCTTGATTAGTGCGAGTTTTGATGTAGTAAGGTTATGGTATTGCTGTACAAATTAATGTAACTAAGTATAAGCTGGAAAAAAACACATTAAATTATAATAATACCATGAACAGTGCGGTTTTGAAAAATACGTAAAGTTTTGGAACGAATTAACCGCACTAATCAAGGTATACCTGTACAAGCGATTGAGAAACCAAACTGAGCGGAAACAATTTTTTGAAAAACGGTTCAAAATGTTTAAAAAACAAAGAAAACTTTGGAAAAAAAATAATGTAAATGCAGAGAGAACGAGTGAAAGAAACAATTTCGAGAACGAGGCAGAGGGGGAGGCAGAGCCGAGAGACAGACGCAAGGGTCAAAAGAGAAGAGTTATGAAAAAGTGGGTGAAATTCTCAAATTACTCCCAGAAGTAAGATTTATTCCATTGTTCGCTAAAGTCAAAGTTTATTAAAGAGTCGTGTTATGTCGAGACCAATCGGGCCAATGCACCACCAAAACCGCAAGAAAAATTACTATGAGCTCCGTCGTTCTGATTAAAACACCAACACTATTGCTACCGGTGTACAGCACTTTCGTCTACATCACTTCAGCAAATATCAGTTTTGTCTAAATCCCTTTGGTCTATAATCACCTTTGTCCTAACAATATCTACAAAAGTCTCAATGAATTTCAATGACATTCTGTCGAATGGGCGCAGAATTGATGAAATTTTGGGGTGGATCCAGGGATTCTTTTTGATTGAGAGATGTTTTTTTTTTATTAAAGTTTGGGACGGATCCTGGATTTTTTCCCCTCTCAATCGAAAAAAATCCTTGGATCCACCCACCTCCATTCATCCATAGCCAATGGTCCACCACTCAACAAAATGTCAGTGAAATTCATTGAGAACTTTTGGAGATATTGTGGGGACAAAACTGATATTTACTAAAGTGATGTAGACGAAAGTACCGCAAACCATCATTACCATACCAATGCCACCACAACTTCTACGACTACTACTATTATAATAATAATTACAATAATAATAATCGTTTGGTCTGTTTTGGTCTGCCAGTAATTACACTATTGTTACTACTGCGCTACAATCACTGCCCTTTCCTCTCTTCACGTAATAATAAATGTAACAACAACATTAATGTTCCTGCCGGTTGACCATACTAATCGGCTGGAACCTGTACGTTGTTTCGAGGTCTTTTACAGAATGACTCTGCTGTACGGGCGGTCCCAACAGAGTCGGGTGGCCTCACTTAGTGGACAACTTGTGATACAGAGTTAGAAAAGGGAAGAAAGGTTGTCAGAAGATTGTCAGTAATTTAGAACACAGCACTGTTAAAGTCGACGAGAATACTTAAAGCTCTAGAGATATCAAGAGAATAGCTGTTAATATCCTGCGATGACCAACGATACTTATAATGTGAAGATGATGATAATAATATTTGAGCGCTTGCAATGGCCCCGGAGCCACTTGATTTGTAGATCCGAAATTATTGAAATCAGCAAAAATACCGAGCAGCGTGCCAGAGTATCGAGGAGACTCACTGTCACATGATCCCCAGCGAGGACCACACGATAATAGATGGTAGGTCTGACACAATCGTTACTGCTACTGATAATACTCCTGCATGAAATAAGAATCGTGCCTATAATCAATGACGCCCTGGGATCGATTAAAGAAATCCAAGAAAGCATCGAGACTTTTCCGGCCAGAGCACATATAAGTTCGGTGAGAATACCGAGAAAGACTTGACTGTCATTCGATCTCCAGCGGTTGCCATCAGATACCTTTAGTGTGAAATATATTGATAAGAGTGTTGGAGATTCGAAGAGACTTTCTGTAACTTGATACCCAGTGATGCACACCAGATACTTCTAGTGTGAAATATATATTAATAAGAGTTCTGGAGATTCGAGAAGACTTACTGTTGATTGATCCTCAGCGATGGCCACCAGATACGAGATACAAATAAACGGCAAGTCTACCAGCTTCAGCTTCTTCTTCTTCTTCTTCTACAATAATAATAATAATAACAACAACTGCTCTTTTCGGTTAACGAGGATGAAGATGTGCTGTCATCCAATTTTAAAAGCACCTAATATTGTTCGCCCTTCAGTGGGAAAGTCTTTAAAGGCACTTCGCCACGCGTATTTTTGAAACGGTGGGTTTGTCGTTACTGTCATTAATACTAGCAGGTTAGGGCATTCGTTGAATACACAGTCAGGAGAGGTCAGCTGGGTCAGGTCTCCCATTTCTTATCTAACTACTCATCGACCTACAATCTACAATCTCAAAAATTACTTCTACTACTACTACAACCAAATCTTTCCCCAACTCTTTCGTGGCGGTTGGGGATGGATGGATGACCCTAACGCAAGGCGAAACAAAGTACTTTGTTTCGCCTTGCCTTAATGTCATTTGGCCAAACGGAAGTTTACTGACGCCTCTTTGCCAAAAAGGAAGATTACTAGCGCGTATTGTACACTGAAGGTCGGGAATGGGTTCATAAAATTCAGGACACGCTTTTTCATTTGCGAGTGTGGTTCAATGGTAAAGAAATAAAACTGAGGTTTCGGTTTATTCATTTATATTCTATAAAGTGGTTTTGAGTTGGGGCAAGAAAAATTTAATCTTTATAATGCCCACAACAAATATATACCAACCAAATGGCTTAGTATCTGACCGATGTAAATTCACGGATTCTGCTTAAATACTGATAATAATTCTGTGAATATTTGCCACATGAGCTGCTCAGAATTCTATGCCACCTAATTCGTCATAGTCTTCAGGTAACCATAAATGACATTGAAGCATTTACTGAACTAAGAACCTTAAACAAACTGTGCTGTCTGTTTCTCCTCACTTGTTACACAGCGCTTCTGCAATGTACACATATGTTACCTATTCGTTGAATGCATTTGGAGAAGCGAGTTCAAAATCTGGTCTCTGTCGTGAGCGTCACATTCATGTAAATTCACGTGCAAATTAAATACCTCTTTCCATTGAATTGCCATGTCGCTAGTCATTTGACACAATTTTTTTTCAGTCACAGCACAGAGAAAAGCTGTTCTGAATTTGTTCGTGGATAACCCACTCAGGCCATACTTTCTTTTCTAGCCAAAAGCAGTAAATGACTATCCTGTCTCTTATCAGCGATGACAATGAATGCCACATCAACAAAAATCGCAGATTAGGAGAACAAATATGGGATAATGAAACAATCTTCTACTTAAGAGTTTTTATCAAACTCCAGTCCAAGTTGGAGTTGACTTTATCCCCCCCCATAACAAGAACAATCCTCACCAATTTTAGGGGAGAAACTCTTCACTGTTTGTCTATCGCGTCACGTTAAACCAAACAGATATATAAAATTAATATTTCCCTACCGTTATTTGAAATCACGACCAAGTGATCCAAACTGGCAAGTCCTATATACCTACGAATTTATTCATTATATATACAATATAAAAGTTGCAGTAATCACCTTCAGTCGGAATAGAAGTAGGAGTAGAGTGTGGCCCTGCAGCAACCAAGCTTGTACCTATTAATTTTAACTAGTTCATATGATTCCGCTTGGTTGTTTGTCTTTAATGACTAAACAAAGTGCATTGATATCACGTTACCACATTAGTGAGTTAGCCGGATCGAACAGCGTTTTCGGAAGGCAAATTCTAGGGATATGTACAACCGCGGAAAAGGGCCGAGGACGAAAATACACGTTGTAAAACCGCAGATGTAACTCATCTTATACCCACGCTTGAACAACAAGGCAAACATGATGTATAAAAAATATCTCTCGTTTATTCTTTATGGCGACTGAGAGAGAGAGTGGGGGAGAACCCTTAATTTTAACAACACGAAACGATACTTGAACGAACAGTAAGAAAGTGCATAGAATTACGAGTTTCGCCCCGGGTGGATGTGGCTGTCAAGTATCACCTCTCCTTCTTTAGTCTGGTCTGCCAAATAAATAGCTTTCCCATTTCTTTGTCCTATCAGTCTTAATTTAGTCTTCCATTGATCAGCGGGCACGGCGAGTCTTAATGTTGGCCTCCCATTTATCAGAGGCTACGACGAGAAAACAGTCTCCAGCATTATATTTCCGACCGACGCTTTGTCTTGTAACGTTGAATGTCCCCCCCCCCTTCTCTCATTTCTGCTTAGACTGGTACTTGCCTGTATAGCCCAGTGAAGGAGTGAGACATTACTGGCCATGAGGTAGATTCTGGATCGCGTGCCGAAGCAGTGATAGTGATTGACTGCAATAAGGCACAGATATAAAAGCGAATTTAAACATGGAAGATTGAAATATCTCAGTAATACATACTTGTTAGCAAGTAAATGAATATCGAAATGTTAGCTGAACTTTTGAGACGAAACGTTGTTTTTATTACTTGAATTATTCGGACTAGTATCCTCATCTTCGCTGTTTTGATCATTACCAGTTCCTAGTGCACTGTCCAGTCTTTTTAGTATTGTCTGGAGTTGGGACAAAAAGCAATGACATTACTGCTAAAATTATTCGAACTAGTATTCTCATATTTGTTGTTTAGATCGCTTTGCATCAACCGGTTGGCTCTCCGTCCTTCCTACTGTTATCTGAATTTCTAAAACAAATCATTGGCATTTTTATGAGATTTTTCTTTGTTAAAACTGGACGAAACTCAAATGATTACAACGCGATTTGTTGTTCCTGGATAGTGAGTGTTATTCTTCAAATGCTTATGTTTAAAAAGTATTATAAATGTCTATTATTCCCTTCAAACTTGGCTTTTGTGACCAGGACAGTGATATTTTGAAATTTACTTATTTCCAATTGTACAACGGGTGAATTTGCCTATTTTCATTCACATTGAATATAAAATAGCATATTTTCAGAAAAACAGCGACATAAGAATCTAAATTAACATGTATGTACACTAATGTTAAACAAAAATGATCACAAAAGATTTAGAAGTGAGTAGTTTTTCGAGATTTACAATTGTATTGTTATTCACTTTGACGAACCAGACCCCAAAATATAATCTCTCATCATGTTCCCGTAGTTCTTCACCATGATCTCAACCATCCCCACAGCTGTTGGCCTTGTGATTGCCCTGCAAAGCTGCACCAAACTCTTTTCTCCTTCCTAGTGAGCTTCTTCAGAAATTCATTTGCACTCCACGATCCTCATCTGTGGTCCGACGAAGACACCCGTAGAGAGTAGAGAGATGTGCGAGGCCTACAAGGCATATTTCGGCATGCCTGTCGGGGACTATCTGGGGACTACATTTCACCTGCAAAACAACAAAAGACTATGCTACATGTCTTGAAGTCTGATGAATACCAGCTGGAAGGTTATCGGAGACTTCTAAATGGTAGCATTTCTCCAAGTTTCCCTGCTATCTTTGCCTTTAGGAAAGCAGGTACATCTTGGCGCACTACCCAAAGGCAGAACAGGCCATAGCTGCCTGAGAGGAAATAGATAGATTATAAAATATCAATGTTCCGATCACAAATGCAAAGTTTGAATGGAATAATAGCCATTTTCTATACTTTTTAGCCATAATCAATCAAGAAATAACACTTATTACCCAGGAATAGTTGCGTAGTGTTATCGGATGCAACAGTCCCGAGGAAGGCCGGAAAATATAACAACTGAAATGTTGGGTCGAAAAAAACAAAGACTATGAGAGTGTTCCGTATAAAATATAAACATTGTTAACAAAATCAATTACATTTTCTTGTTGGCTTATCAAATATGTTATGAGCAATATATTTATTTATTTAGGAAAACCTTTGGTACAAGTTAAGCCGTGCCGTCCCTCCTACAGAGCTAGTAGTATTTACTTATTTGAGTGTCGGCTGCTTTCTTTTCAAGTTCAGTTGTGCAGTCGCTACTAAAAACGTACATGGAATTGCCAACCATACAGTCAACTCTGTGGACCCAGTTACTCATGCTTATACCAACACGGTTGAATGCATGCTAACCCTAACTTTAACCCTAACGTATTAATTTAAATTATTAATTAATGCTTGTAATTCGGGACTACAGTTACTGGAGTATGAGATACGAAAATAAGGCAGTACCTGTAGCTCTGTAGGAGAGACCGCACATATCTTGAGACACCGTACTACTTGATTTTTACCAAACCTTTAGCCTTTGCATTTATATAGGAATGACCCCCCAAAAATGTCTATTTATTCAATTGTTTTTTTTGTTTTTGTTCATTGTTTTTTTAAATAAATTTTTAGTTCTTGACACTTTTCCCAAAATAATGTTAACGAATGTCGAATAATAATTATGTTCTCCCATTCACAAAAAAGCAGTTTTAGTTTTATTATTGTAATTTTGGTAATTAGGTTTAACTGTTACCATTCTGTGTCCCTTTTGGTAATTAAGTTACCATTCTGTGTCCCTTTTGCTGAACGAGAATCTGCTTTCGTTATTCTTAATGTTGAAGACAATTCTAATTCTAATCTAAGATTAAACATTGGAAAGAATTGATTTTCAGATTAGAAAACAAAAAATAATTAAGAAAAAATTGAAAACATATTTTTAAAAAAAAACTGATTTTAGGGGTAGGAGCCTGGTATAAGGCCACAAGTGGGGGTTACCTAGTGAGGATCCAACTCACTACACAGTGGTAATGTTCTGCTAAACTAGCTCGCTTAGCATTACCCCACAGCATCGAATAGATCCTGCAATTGAATGACGGTCAAGAAGTTAGTCTAGCAAACATTTACTGGAGTAATGACTTCGATCCTCACTGGGAATCCACTGTTGTAATCTTGAGGTGGATTAACTAAACTTAGTAAATAGAGAGAGGAAAACGCAGAGTTAAGTATATTTGATGTTTACTAAGCTTGGCTTAGTACGGCACATGGTCAGATGAGGAAAATGGGGAGAAGATAATGTTTCACATTTTTCTAAGAGGCGAGGACTTACCTGCCTTGAACATCAGCATTAGACATCCTAGCTTTTACCTGGGCTTTAACACCAACCTTTGGCACCGGTCGGAAATTCGTAGCTATTTCAGCCACGGAGTAGGCTAAGATGTTGAATTAGGTATATTCATTTACAAGCCATAAACATATTGTGTACCTATTTATATACGTTAGCATGTATTTCAAAAGAAAAGAATTCATGTAGATAGCCAGACAATTCAAAAGCAAAGTATACATTTCTGTTCTGAAGCTTACTTGACTCAAATAATATTACGGCGAGCTTTTCGCGAATGACGCATCTTTACCGAAAAGACGAACAAAAAAAAAGTAAAATGAAAAGTGTATGTAAATATTTATTCTTAGTAGAAAGTTTCCTCGGTCATGTGTGAGTTGTAAGAAATGAAAAGATCAATCACTTTTTGTTTCTTTGAAGGGAAACGAGAGGAAAGAAATGAAGAATGTTTCCGGCTGTTTAATGGAACGAAGAGAATTCGGGTCCAAATGTTTTTTAAATGACAAGTACCGGCCATACATAAATAATTGCATCTGGTATAAAATATATATGATAAACTTTGCTTAGTCTGGCACAGGGCCAGTATAGCATGATGAGCAATAGGAGTCGACCTCAATATTTGCTAAGCTTAGTACTGAATGGGAGAGGAGAAAGGGGGCGAAGAAGCTTGTGTTACTTTCCATATGGGGAGGGCCTACGTGCCGAGAAATTCAGCATTCGAAATCTTGACTTGAACACAGACAACTGGCACCGTTGGAAAATATGTGACTATTTTAAGCAGAAGGTAGTGAGGCTCGAACTCATGAGAGAGAGAGATGTACGAATACATTTTAAACAAACTAGGAGTGTATGTATGAAAGAGATCATTATTGTTTTTTTTATTCTTTCATTAATTCTTTTGTGTAATGCGGACTGCAATTTCGAACATGTTTCATTATCAACGAATATTTGGGATATATATATAACATGTGAAAGACGCACAGACAGGAGTGAGTGTAAAAATGATTTTATTTCATTTTTATGTAACTAACATGTTTCGGCCTGAGGCCATCATCAGAGTGGAAAAGTTGGTAAATATATATATATAGCTTGTAGTTCACAAACGTCCAACGCACCATGCGTGTACTCAATGTAGGTACATATATTTTAAAGTGGGACTGTTTGGGTGTGTTTTATGTGGGGGAGTGTTGGCGTCGGGAACAATTGAGGAATTAGTCTGGCTTTTTTTCTTTTTTTTCGGCGAATAGAAAGGATTTCCTCCACAAAACATAAAATATATTTTTTTTTTATCTTCTCTTTTATTGTATTAGGTTTCTGATTAGCTTTCCTCTCTTTCTCCTACCGCTCACCCCCCGTGTCAGTCTGATACCAGTCCCTCATCCCCTTTCCTCCTCCTCCTCCTTTCTGTCTTTAGGTTTTTTTTATTTTCTTGTTGTTTTGGGTTTTTTTTTAATTCTCAGTATTTCCGGCTGACCTTTATTGAGCGTGTCATGTGTAAGTAAAAAAAGAATGTGGAGAGTAAGAAGTAAAAGAGAGAGTAACAAATAAACCGCGGAGAGAAAGAGAGATTTGGAGAGGAAAAGAAGAAAAGAGACTGTGATGAACACAGCTGAGTATTTACACGGCAACACTGAACCAGTTCATATTTTGGCTGACTTGAAAAGAACACGTGTAAGACCCACACACACTAATTATGCAGATATGTTCTTGTATATCTTTTGGTATGCAAGTATATTTATGCAGATTAACATTCTCATAAATATATCAATAGGTATACTCATAAGCGTATGGGAACTATTTCGTTAAAAGGGGTAAAAGGGCGACATTTTACACGGTTTTGCCCGAATTACACTGTTTTGCCCTAATTTCTTTTTTGGGGGGGTGGGGGGTTGTCTACCCCTTGGCTCATACGCCTATACATATGCACACGCACGCACATACATACATACATACATAATTTAAAATATTTTTAGTATATATGAACGAGTAGAGATTTATATGTTCACATCTTTGTGCGTATATATATTTTTTTCTCTAATACATTTTTCATTAAACATGGCAGACAAGGAGCATCAAGTGAACGGATCTTTGGTTTCAATGAAAATAAATATTGTCCAAAAGATAAAGCGCCTACGGCAGCACTATCTGCCATTTTCAATATCAGGGTGGATTTTCATATTTATTCATATTTATTTTCATTGAAACTAAAGATCCGTTCACTTGTACGATAACAAGAAAAGATTACTAAAAGATTAAAAATATGCTTCTTGTCTGTCATGTTTAATGAAAGATGTATTGGCTTTCCCAAAAGTTCGTTCGGTTTATTAAGGAAAAATAAGGCATTTTTTTACATTAACTTTATTGAGCAATATATTCATCGATTTGATCCTCTAACTTCTGTTATCTTTCGGGAAACTTTATAATTTCATTTTTTTGCAGTCTTTCAGGGAATTGATTCTTTCAATTAAGAGAATTCTGTAAAGACCGGAATCAATGGTAATATCTGGTGAATACGGCGGGTGGGTGAAAATGTCCCGGTCAAGTTGTAACATTTTGGGGTCTAAATCAATACATATGCACATGTATATTAACTATGCTGTGTATGAATATGTATACTTAAACTACATTTGAAAATATAATGTATGGAAATCTGTAGGTAACTCCAAAGCCTAGCTTAGTCTGGCACAAGTCAACAGTTATAATCGAATTCACTGCACTAGCGAATAATCTGTGCGAGTAGCCATCGCCCTACGGCAGTCCCCCCCCGACACACACGCACACGTATACATACACATGAGAATATCCTTCTATCGAATACATATATGTGTGTATGTGCCTGTCAGTGTGGATCCTTTCTTTTATATTATGATCATATTTGTACATGCATTTACCCACCGCTACCACATGACTTGCATATGTCGCTGTTGTTGTTGTTGTTCCTATCATATTTATGCACGTGGGTGACAGATGACACTCACTAGTTGTCAACTGTTGGAACCCGTACGTCACCCTTTTTTTTTACGAGAGCCTTAGCAGAGGTGCGAATATGTGTGCAACTGGGGATAGAAAAAATGAGTAAAAATAAATTAAATACAGGAGAATAATACAAAGGTAGTAGATTGCGGGTTGTTCGCTTGAGAAAACTCTTGGACAGATGCATTGAATCTGATGACCCCGCATATGCCGGACAACCCCGGATTTGTGTCTCGATGTGTGCATGTATATGTATATCTGAGTTGTGTGTGCTCCCGTGTGTGTGTGTGTGTGTGTGTGTGTGTGTGTGTGTGTGTGTGTGCTCCCGTGTGTGAATGCGGATATAAGCTCTCTTCCTGGGCGTTATTTACTACCTGTTACATTGACGCATTGAACATTCAGACAATGAGAAGTGTTCTGCTCACCTTAGTTTTTATCTAGTATCATTGAGTTTGCGACATATTTATGCATATGTGTGTGTGTGTGTGATGTTATAGAACAGGGGTGGCGAACCTATGTCACGCGAAAACATTTTATTGGCACGCGGGAGATATAACGTTTTGTTAACGATTTTATTTTTAAAAATCGATAACCTTTAATTTATTAGCTTGACAGCTAATAAATTAAAGGTTATCAATTCTCATGAGTGGGTGCATGGGCTCAGCGATACACGGCTTATAAAAAAAAAAGATTCATTAGTAACAAGTGACCATCTGTCAAAGATTCACTTGAGGGAATCTTTTAGAAGATTATTGCCAATGTGGTCCTGATGGATTTCAAAAGTGAGAGGGGGACAGTAATAGTCAGAAAGGAGAGGGAGGGGAAGTAGCTCCGTTTTGGTGAGCAGGAGATAGTGATATTGAATGGTAGAGCATCCAGCAAATTTTGGCTTTTCCTTGAGGTGGGCCGCATCAGTTTTAAGAAATAAAGGGTCATGCCTCTAACAACCTTTCTTTTGCCATGTTTTGTCTTTGTTCTACCTTCAGTCGACAATGACGTCCTTCGCCACTCTACACATTACTAAACATGTTTTTCTTTGACCAACTCTGGTGCTAATGATTAAGTGTGTGTCTATGCTAGTGATTTGGAATTTAGCCATACTACTGCAAGAAATGGAATGTAACACCTGATCTATAAAGAGTACTTCCAAAATGTATGGCATCTCGGTATTAACCTCAAACAACAGGAAATGATCAGATATTCCTTTGTCCTGGAGGGAGGCAAATCCCTGGTGCCTACACTGCTCAAATAGGGGAGCACCCCTCTCTCTCTCTCTCCCCCTGTGTGTGTGTGTGTGTGTGTGTGTGTGCGTGCGTGCATCTGCTAATGTCCTTGAGACATCTTGCAATTGGACGGCGTCCCTTCTTTTCGTTCTTGCGTACATACGTTACGCTTTCATTATCTTTTACAATGTCTAATCTACTAAGTGGTAAACAAGATACTATAATATTCAGTGCATCATTTTATATTTAGATAATCAGCTACCATAGCTCAGTGGTAAGGGCCAGCCTGCCACATACAGAGGGTTACGGGATCGGAACCCGCCGAACAATTTTCTATGGAATTCAGATTACTAATATCGAAAAAGATCAAATATTAAATCTTGGATGTAATGTGAACTTATGTTTTACTTTTCAATTAGTTAAATCATTAAAATTAAAATAGTGACGTTTCTAAAAGGAAATTTAAAATTCATGTAGATGTAAATGCTCTGCATAAATAAATTGAATATAATGAAATAAAATCCTGGATTCATGTGGAGAACACTGGATTTACAGTTCTACGTTTCTATGTATCACTGGCTTCTTTTGCAAATTATAATCTTTTGTTGGACCAAAAGTGTTTTTCGTATACAAGTGAATATATAATGCATTCTACAGATAACGAATCATTTAAATAAAATTATTACAACAGTTGAACAAATATATAAATCTATGTTAATAACCACGGAATTTCTAAGAGTTTTGCTAGTTATGTACGAAGGAGCTTACGGATACACGTTTATAGGAGTAACAAGATGAAATTATAAAAATGTCTGAAGCGAATTAAGTGATAAAACATGGGATGGATGGGGAGTAATGCAGACCAATCTCAACTGCCGATGCTTAAAATATGTTATGCAAATATTTGCGTTGTTCTTTTGGTGTGTGTGTGAAGTGTGTCGGTAAAATGTTCATATCCCAACATGTGTACATCTTTATTACATTCTTATCTACTATATACGTCGTTTGAAATTACGTAAGAAAGACTTAATATGGCGACATTGTTGATTATATCAAATATATTTGGGAAGGGATAATACAGTGGCAAAACATTTAACTTTGTATATAAAAATAAGAAAAAAGGTTCAAACCGTGAAAGAAGACGATTTATCCCGAAAGGGCTATTTAGAAAAGAGGAGGCCCCATCTTTAGTAGATAAAGTCTAAAAACTGTCAAGACGAACTGTTTTAGATGAATATATAGATGGGATATTCACAAAATAGATATATCAACACATAAGGGGAGAAAGACAAAAACTGGAAGAGAAATTTATACTATTTGAGTAATGCAGATGTTACAAGTTCACGAATGTAATAACTGCTATGAGAGATAGGAAGATTGTGATTCGCTCATGTACCAAGTGAGATGTGTCTGCCTAACTTGAACACCGTCATTTTTTAAATCGAACAAGATCTAATTAATGTGAACAGGGAAGAGAATGTTTCCGGGAAATGTAATTGTAGGCAATGAAGAATAAAAAAAACAAGACTGGGTGCTGCAGTGTCAAACTCCACACCAACTTCTATTCCGACTGAAGATGATTACTGCAACCTTTGTATCGTATATATATTAAAATATGATAAATTTTCCTTAATATCTAAGACTTGTAAATTTAGCTCAGTTAGTGATTGCTAGGCTAGTGTCTTACTATGTCGTTAGTTCAAATCACGGTAGGGGAACGGGAATTTTACATATCGATTTACACCCCAAATGTTGGTGAGGGTTCTTGTTCTTGTTACGGTAGGAAAGTAAAGTCAACTCTTGACTTTGTCTTGAAGTTTGGCAAAAGAAATTTGGAGATGGAATACAAGAATTAGGAAACAAAAAGAGTAATTGATTTTTGTCTATATGCTGATGTCTTTTAACATCATCTTCTAGGCCAGTGGTTCCCGACCGGGATGGAATCCACCCCCACTCCGGCGGAATTTAGGCAGTCGGGGGGGGGGGGGTAGGCTATTAGGTAAAAATAAAAGTCCAGTCTAGAGATAGGGTTTCTGCACTTCTCTCTATCAAGTCGAAGGCTCGAAATAAGCTCCAAGTTGAGAATGATTTAAGATGTGCTCTCTCATTAATAGACCCACAAATCGAAGAACTAGTAGCAATAAAACTAGAACAGAGATCACATTGATGTGTATATCAGTTACGATAGCAGAATTCTTAGTTTTTCTGTAATACATTGGAATTTCAGATGATGTGTTCATAATTATTTCTGCTTTCTTTCTTTGAGTAACAAATACACAGCAGCAGCTGTACAATTATACAATTAAACTAATTCTTATTATAAAGCTAATTAGACGCAAAATAAAGTTATTATTTGAAATTATTCTTTGTTGCAACTTAATAAATGGAAGGGGGGAATACTAGTATTCTTATTGACAAAAGTGGGGAATGACACGAAAAGGTTGGGAACCACTGTTCTAGGCTATTACATAAGACTAGGAGAGAATTTCACAAAGGAAATGTGAAGAGAAAAAGTTAAAATTAAACAAGAAATCCTTGAACACAAAAAAATGGCCGACACATTCGAAATTATCTGAGCTGTCTTCAAAACAGAAACATCTTTGAAACTGTCTAATATTCTAATATCCATATCTAAAAAAATGTGGCGACTGGCAGTCATGACAGTTTTTTAAGAAATCGAGATGAAGGAATGAAATATGGTAGCAATTATTGAAAATCTTATATGTTGTGTACGTCGTAAGAGTAAATCTATTCGCGGGCGTCAATCTGTCTGTCTCCGTGTATTTAAAGATACGTGTGTCTGTGTTTGAATACTATTGGAATCCTAGGCGTTCGTGCTCACGCTGTGGGTAGAACCATTTTTACATGAATCTGGGTTTCTTTTTTTCTTCCTATAGCATGTGTGGGTGTAAAAAGGGTACAGCGTCTCGTCTCTTAAGAGACAACTCCCAATTGAGTATGGAGGTCGGTGACGAAGTCCCGGTTTCTGTTGCATGCGTCAGCTTAGTGATCCCTGTAAGTCTCAAGTCGAGACCAGGACTTTATTCCTACACGTTTTCATGACCACCCCCTTGGTAGGATGCAAATCCACAGAAGCGATACCTAATCACACAGCTTAGAGTGTACTCAATTAGCTGCTGAGTGCACAGGGAAATGTGTCCCAATGAAGAGTTTTCCACACTCTTCGCTCATACCGGGAATCGAACCCAGGACCTCCTGTGTGTGAAGCAGACGTGCTATCCGAGCGCACATGTTTGTGTGTGACCGAATCTTTTTGTGCATGCGTCGCTCGGTATCCGAAGAGACTATGGGTTTGTTTTCTTTTACACTTACGTTTGTAACTGAAGCTGCCAGATAGGATAACGGTTATCAGCACGTCAAACGGAATCGGCAAACTGAGTTCGAATCTTGGCTAAGGCTAAGGCTAAGGCTATCTGTGTTCACTTAGCATTAATGCCGTCGGGAAAGTCACGAATCCATATCTTTGCACTCTGTCACATTGCCAGATAGCTTGATCAAAAAGAAATGCCTTGTCCTTGGTATACTACGATGGTTGACGAAGGAGAGAGAGAGAGTGGGTAAGTGAGCACTTGGGCACTCTCCCATAACTGCCTTACTGTTCAGGCAGTAGTACTTGCTATATCCATTGTTAATCATGACGGGAACCGACCTAAATGTTCGTTACTAGGCTTTACAGTAGTCTTGTCTTTGAGGAAATGTTTCGTTCTGATCAAAAGTTTGTATAGTCAGACATATCTTAGCTACGTTTCTCATGTTATTGTGATGAAGCTAATGCACTGCTTTCTAGGGTGGATGTGTCCACACTCTGTTTTATAGGGTGGATGTGTCTACACTCTGTTTTATAGGATGGATGTGTCCACACTCTGTTTTATAGGGTGGGTGTGTCCACACTCTGTCATATCTGCCGATTTGCAACGAAGATTTCCCCCAGTTTACCGTCTCATCGAAAGAAGGCATCTTTCTGTTATGAATTGCACGATCACACGGTTCACAGGTGGAATTGCCAAATTTCGATGACATTTGACACAGGCTCATTTCACATTTGGATTCACTGACAACACGTCCTTTTTCGAAATTTGAAAATTTCCGCGCTCCTCGTGTACGAATTAGTGTGAAGTGATTGCATGCTTATTCATCGTGCGTTTAAGACAATGAGTATATATTTATTGCATTAATAGTTTCTATTTACTTTTGTGTATGCATTCTCCTATGTATGTATGTATCTATCTATCTATCTTGTGACGTAATTGAGCATTTATCGCGTTTTTATAATAAATTCAGGAACGGTTAGTTATATCTTTATTAAAGTTCGAACTAAGTAAAATAATCGTATCTATTTACTTATGTCCTGTCCTTGTAAAAACAGCTAATAGGAAATCTGAGAAGCCGTAACAAAATATGAAATTGTGCACAATAGTAACAATGTAAAATGCCCCGACCATTAACGTATAAAACGAGAAATCAAATCCTACAATAATCTTCCGTCAAAATATTTTCCTTTGAAGACATTAAAGTATTAATGGGTATTTTTTTTCTTTTTCGAGCTTTACTTTTTGAGTAAAACCGTATGTAGTATGTAAGTGTTACTTTATTTATTTATTTTATCATCTTCTGCTTCTTCAATGTTTATTTTTGCATCCTGTAGAGCCGGGTCCAAAGTATGGTCCTGGGGCGCTATAAGGGAGTCTTCATCTAACTGACCGCACTTTCCGTAGTATGTGGGCTGTTCCAAGTAGGGCGATCTTTTGGACTACATGGATGTTGATGTTACCTGGGATACGGATTATTATTTTTTTTTATGCGTCTGCATGTTTACGCCAGATGTTTAGTTGTCATCGCTGGAGACTGAATGACATAAGTCTCCACAAGTCCCCAGCCCTCCTCTCAGTATTCCCGCAGTCCACAGCGGAGCTGTGGTTTGTACTTTATCACAACAACAACAACTCATGCATTTACATGTTCACACGGGATGTCTGGTGGTTGTCGTGAATAACATCAAATCTGCAGGTCATTTTCTCAGTAACGATGCAGTCCCCAGCACCACCGTAATCTGGGCAGTCTCAACCCTTCCTCGAATTACTAATGCATCAAGTCTCGATTATAGTATTTTTAGCACGGCTCCAAGTGCGCTAATTATCATGGGCATGGCCCTGTTCGACAACTTCCTCAGTTCCCGAACGAGGTCCTGATATCATACCAATTGTTCGCTTTCTTTCGTCTTCACCCTGTGGTCTGCTGATACAGTCATGTCCATGATCTGGCAGGTCCTCTTTTCTTTCTTTATGACTATCAGATTCTGCCTTCTTGTTTGGATGAGTTGTTCGGTCTGGATCCAGAGTAACTTATAAAATAGCAATATAGAACTTCATCACTATTCCCTTAGGGAAAAGATCAATTATAAATAAAATAATTACTTAATACATTTAGCTCTTAAATAAAACTATTATTTTATAGGTAAAATACCACTTTTTTTAGTTTATACTATGAGACGCCATATTTTAACATTTGTAAATAACTGCTATTACTGTCTTTATAATTTATTGCATATTACTTACATTTTTATACATTCTCTAATTATGAACTTTTGAATTTTTAAAATTATTTTTTGTTTTTTCTTTTTGTATTACAAAAAGATTTCTGCGTTACTTCAACAATTTCTTATTCATTCAAAATTAGAAATTTGAATGTATTAAATAGTAAGTCTTCATTTTCTTAAATCAGCTATATATATATATTAGTGGGGCCCCAAATATTATGGTTGGCGTAAGGCCCATTGTGGTCTTAATCCGGCCCGGAATGTATGTATGTATAAATATATATGTATATAAGTATATCTAAGACTTATATAAATATGAAACTTTCTATATTAAAATAGAAAACCTTTTTTTTCAGCAACATCTTTAGTGTTTAAAGCTACCAAGCTTTCTAGACTATATATGTATATTTATACACTTACTCCTGTTTATGTGTTTTTCATCTGTTCATCTGTTCACTCCCCCCCACCCCGTCCACACACACAGTTTTATATATGTGGATTATTAGCCGCAATAGCGTTTCACTTCGTGTTTAATATGCAAAACATCTGCCAACATTTTTAATTTCAATCTCGTCCCTACGCCCTGATCGTTGGTATCTGAGTGGGCATGTTACCAGAAAAAAAGCAATTAGTATTTCTAATTAGGGATCGCAATAAAGGGTTATTTGTATGCGATGAATTAGCGTGTTTGCGCGCTAAGTTACTGTCACCCTTACTAGAACAGCACTATTTAAAAATGTTTTTAAAAAGCCCTGTGTGGCGTGGTTTAGAGGTTCAATGGTCTGGGGGTATTCAGTGCGATCTCCCAACTTGTGTTTTTCTCTTTTAAAGACGACTTGTACAAATCTGAAATACTGACGATTTCCATCTATCAAATCGCTTACGCTATGGCACCAGCCACAGAGCGAGTG
This sequence comes from Architeuthis dux, assembly GCA_006491835.1. Classification (NCBI taxonomy): domain Eukaryota; kingdom Metazoa; phylum Mollusca; class Cephalopoda; order Oegopsida; family Architeuthidae; genus Architeuthis; species Architeuthis dux. The sequence continues at coordinate 8,468,451 of VCCN01005562.1, forward strand.
TAAGTGCGCTTGTTTCGTCAGACGTTTCTGTTGAGTTCGATTCTGAGTACCTCATCAATCAGGCCTTGAGCCAAAATTGTATTTGTGTGACAGATATCTAAAAGAGTTGAAGCAACACTAAGATTTCAGTGCGCATTCTATTCATAAATTTTAAGAACTCGTATTTCAAACTTTTTTCTTAACTCCACCCCCTAATCAAGAGAGGCCTGTAATTACATTGAAGCCTTATCGGTATTCACTAAGGCTAAATTCTGAGACGAGCTTGCTAACCATTGCGCTGTGTAGTTTAGCGTCGTTTAGCACAAGGCCACAAGTGTGGGTAACTAGTGAGGATCGAACTCACTACAGTAGTAATGGTCTGCGAGACTAGCTTGCTAACCACTATTTTCACTTTTAAATGTTCCAAGTTTGTTGGTTAAGAGGATGCTGATGATGATGACCAAGGCACTGCTTGAAGATTTCGTTTACAGCATGATTCTCTATCGCAAAGGGAGGAAGTGAAATATGTTCTATACAGTTTCGTCTTTGTAGATACCAGATGATTCTACAACAGTGTTTTCGAAACTTTGAAAACGCAAGGACCCTTGCAATAAATGAAACATTCTGGTGGACCCCTATTGTTAGCATTTAGACCAATTAATAAACCATAATAAGCAATTCCTGACCTTTGAAAATCATATTTATTTAAAATAGATTACATTTATTCGAATTCTGATATATGGTACAGGTCTGGGTACAATAATTATGTTTTTTGATAGCCGTGTGATGGATGATGTTTCTACCACAAGATTCACAATGTCAGGTTCAGAGGGGTCACTGCTGCGGACACCGAGCATTATTTGACAGACCTCAAGTGGTCTGCAGACCAAGTTTCGAAACCATTGTTTTACAATACCTATTGGTTTCCAAGGTTCCTCTGATGAGTTGTTTCTCTCTCTCTCTCGCAATTCAAAATTAGCTTTAATGAGCTGAAAGCAACCAGACATGCCACCAACTGTTCAACGTCCACATAAGTCATGTTGTCATAGTCTAGCGCAGTAGTTCCCAACATTTTCAAGGTCATTCAACCATAACTACATTTTAAATAATTTTAATAAACAACACTGGTAAGGAAAATTCAGACCTTTGGTTGCACAGTTATACGCCATCTTGCATAACACATCTCCACTACCCTTAAGCCAAACACATTCACCACGACCTTTTGTAATAGTCTTATTTACCCCTTGGACTACCCAAGGTTGGGAACCACTGGAGCCGATTGTAATATGCATACTTTTAACGTCGATTTTTTTTTTAAAAAGCACCTCGCTTCATTCCGGTGTTCTAACCACTGAGCCATACCCAACAAATGTTTAAGTACTGATCTCATTATCCTAATATATTTCAACCGAAAAAATTGGTTACAAGGGCTCTCAAAACAAATAAGTATTTTGAGACGAACCTGCGTGAGTCAGAACTGTTTCTTTGACTATCAAACGCTAGCCACGGGGGTTCATTTTTTAATGTTGGCATTTAAGATTTGCATCGTCGAAAAAGTTAACACCCATCAGGAATGACTAATTCACCAGTCTTCACTTGGAAATTAAATAGTAAAATTAATTTACATTTACTGTACAACGATTTAATAAAAAATAAATTAATTTCTTCAGTCCTCATAAGATAAGTTAAGGTCAGACAGTGACAATAATTATTTATATGTTGAATACTAGGACAGGTAGATTTCTTCCAAACATTTTAAGATAGTAGTTATCAAGATATATATTTCTTTTTGGGTATCTGCGAAAACGACCTCACCCCCACCAGTTTTTATTATAAACTGAGGATTGTTTGGAGCAGCAAATGTCAGCTATTCAGACACGCCACTCGTAGTAGCTTTATTATAAAATAAGCCACGTGATAGAACCATTAATAACTAAGAAAAAAAGGGAATAAAATAATGAAGCTAAAAGTCGTGTATGTTATTTTCATTTCAACAACGTCCTTGAGATGAAAAGAATAGAATTAATCAGGTCAGCTTAATTATAATTTAATACATTTTAGTATATCGTTTCCAAAAAATAAAGAGAGTCGAATTTACTTTTTGTTTGTTTTTCTTCGTTGGCTTGTGTTTTTTTGAAAATTCAGAACTTTTTTTTTTTTACTGATCAGCGACCATCAAAAAGCGATAGCAGTAACTTATTCATTGATCACCCCTTTTTCCAATGTTTTAATTGGTCAAGGCATGCTGTCACGTGACGGTTTCTATTGAGTGACTAACTAGACTACAGAGTTGAGATTTGTTTTTATCCAAATTACGTATTGCAAACAGAAAAGGTTTCTACATATCTCTCATCTGTATTGTTTACTCTGATAGAAAGTCTCCTATTTACAAGTGATGTTTTGCGAAAGAAACTTGCTGGGCACTACAATACGACCGGCACCATGAATACGATTCTCCCAGTGCGCTATCTCCTATCCACTATGGTTCACGAAAGGTTAATTATTAGAGAATTGGTTTGCTAACCATTATTGGAAATTTGTCTTCCTGTACCCCTTTAAAAATAATTACAGGGGTTAAAAATACGAACTTTTCCATTGGTCAGAATTCAACCAAAAAAAGGGTCATGTGATAAGACCCTAGCTGGACGAGGCAGGTTCAAAATATGCCAACGGCCTCTTTTCCGACCAAGAATGCCAATGGGTTAACATACTTTTTACACGGCTGGCCCAAGCCGGCCACTAGAGTGTGTCGGACAAAATGACCGACACGCTCAAATCACTTCTTCGCACTTTCAAAAACACAAAGAAAAAACTTCTTCCCTTCGGTGTTCGAGCTCAGGTAAGAAGGACTTATCAACATTTTAGACTGACAAATACTCTCCTGCGACTAATTATATTAGTAATTGGGTCAATTCATGTTTGCTTCTTCGGTTGAATAGTGTTTTGACTAAAAGTGTTGTAATAAAAGGCTGATTAATAAGACGAAGTAAAATTAGCAAAGAAAAAATGATAATATAGAATATACAATGCTTATTTTGACAAAAGCCGAAGTTTTAAACCCCCTTTCCCCGTTTCAGGGAGCAGTTGTAAGTTAACAATACGAGTTGGTTACATTGTTGTCGTGAAAGTGTGTGAAGTCCTTATTTCTGAATTCAGCTTTGCATTGTGTGCATTACTTACCTTTTCTCTTTTCTTTTGCACACTCTGCTAATTACTTAAGAGATTTGTGGAAAGGATACATAATTATTTCCTTGTTATCATTAATTCCCATAAACAGAGTTTTATTACCCTTCTTGTCGGTGCAGATAGTTCCCAATTGTTGAATATTTTGACAGACCAAGCAAACTGATTATTTCTCCATCGACCAATTTCAGCTCCACCCCCTAACCTCAAAGAAATACACACGTAAAATCGCTTTATTCATTCTATCTTGTTTTTGTTTTTTTCAGGGCATGGTGGTCAATGGCTTTGTGAATGTTGTCATCTCAAACATCGAACGTCGATACGATTTATCGAGCACTGAATCCGGGACCATCGCCAGTTGCTACGACATTGCTTCAGTCTTGTGTCTCATTCCCATCAGTTACTTCGGCGGTCTGGGACGGAAACCTCGCTACCTAGGCATCGGTGTCCTAGTCATGGGAATCGGTTCGTTCGTGTTCGCCCTTCCGCATTTCTTAAGCGGAAAGTACGATTACGTCACCTCGCATAACGTTTGTACTGGGAACTCTGTCAATGGCAGTAGCTTATTGGTGTGCACCCCAGAAACGTCGACCAATAGCTTATCCCAATATAAGTATATGTTCTTCTTTGGGCAACTCCTCCATGGAGCGGGAGCATCGCCGCTTTATACACTTGGGGTTACATACCTCGACGAGAATATCTCAGTGCGGACGTCTCCGGTGTACATAGGTAAGTTTTTTTTTTATGTCTTTCTCTATTTTTAATATTGCTGATATCAATAGTGTCTGTGTGCTCCATATTTTCAAGATTAACCTTCACACCCATCACACACACAAACACATACTCATTTCTTTCATTGTGATAATACTCCTCTTCTCATAACTTCGTGCAAATCTACAAAGGCCATGGCCCACATAGTTCCCCAAAAGGTTTCTATTGCAGAATTTGGATGTCTTAGATATTTACTTAGATTAGCTTACTTCGGCACAATACCAGAAGTGTGTATCACCCAATGCGGATTGAACTTACTTCAGTAATAATGGGTTGCAGGACTAGCTTGCAAACCCATGCTCCATGGCGAGCGATTCTGATTCGATTGTTATATATGTTGTATGTTTTTCGCTAAATGGAAAACATGGCAAAGTTTCTTTTCATTGTAACAATACTCTTTTTCTCATATCTTAATACATATCTCAAAAGGCCATGAATAATATGATAAATAATTCTTCAGTAGGTCAAACTCTTTCAGCAGTATCCGCTGCCGTCTCCAGGACTCTGGTGTTATATATTTATATTATAAGTATTGTTATTTCTCGTGGGTATTTATTCGTACCGCCACTTCGGTGCGTCGCCGTGGAGCAATGGTTAGCAAACTAGTCTCGCAGCCCGTTTCGCTAGTGTAATGATTTCAAACCTCGCTGAGTACATTGTGCTTGTGGCGTTGTGCCAGACAAAGCAAAGTTCTTTAAGTACCTATTCGTACCTTCACTTGATACGAAACTTGACACCATATGGCTTTTCAAAAATGTCGAAGTCTTTTTAGAGTCACCTGCAGATATTAGGAAATGCTCTGTCACTTCATCTTAAGTGTAATTTGAGAAGTGCTGTTTGGTAGAGAGATCTTTAGCGTCTAGACCAGTGATTCCCAAAGTGGGTGCTACCGCCCCCTCGGGGGCGCTGGAAGACACAAGGGGAACGCTAGAAGGTGGTAGGAGGCGTTAGAAGTCATGGAGCGCTGGAAGGCAATGGGTGGTGAGTGGGAATGGACAAAGAATACAAATTGTATTTTCAACGTATCATCTTTGAGTGTCTTTAACGGAGTGGCTGATGAAATATATGCTCTAAAAGGGGGCGCTAGTTTGGGAAACACTGGTTTAGACGAATCTCACTTCATGACTCTACCGGGAAGTGAGAAGTAATTTTCTAAAAATACTTGGGTGTTATTTATTTTCCTCCTCGCAGTGGAAAAATTCAATACAATGTTATTTTATGTCAGAACTCGGATATAATAATATTGAGTGTATTTGGAATGGTGTTGATATGTAATAATGGCGGTCGTGTTAAATGCCAGAAAAATGATAGGTCCTATAATAATCAAGGAACAACTTTCAAAAAAGAAAAATGACAATTTAGTTCTGATGACAGTAGTGGAGTCATCTGGAAGCATTCGAATCTTGAGATTATATATACATAATGTAGAATGTGTGTTCGTCGGACACACGCAAAAGTCGACTGCTATGAAAGGGTTCAATTTGAAGAACCTTAATCCTCTACGATTGGGTGTTACTTCCAGTGTGTCGGTATAACGTTACAGCAGAAACACTTTCAGGCCAAATTTAGTGTTCAATGTCGTTAACTGGAAATGTACTTTCTTGAATTGTTCACAGATGAAATTCATGTTCTCTTGAAAAAAATAACAGGGAATTTTGTCATAAGATATTATTAGGGGGGAAAGGTAGGCAGAGATTTTGGCTACAAAGAGTCAACCAAAACTGTCAACATAGGTTTCTCCAGTTTTCAAGTGATTCTAGCTGGTTGGCTATCTATCTATCGCGCACACAGGCAGCACCAATGGAGCTAGAGGGCTGAAAAAATCTATTCCTTATTATGTCTAGAGAACTGTTGTTTTTTTTTAAATTCCCACACAATAGGAGTTTAGACGGGAGTTCAATTTACAATGTATGTTTATGTTAAATTGGTCCCTTAATGTGTGTCCGGCAGCGTTCACGCTTGTTTTTCTTTTGCAAATTCGGACTGTTTTTAGTGATCACCGCCCAACAAAAGGCAAGAGTGGTAATTTATTCCTGGATCACCCCTTTTTCCCAATGTTTTAATTGATAACCCGCAACACGGTATGCTGCCAAAATACGTTGTTCGCGTAATGGTTTCTATCGAGTGACTAACCAGACCTGTTTATTTTACATTCTATCTTTTCTTTCTTTTTCTAATAAAAACGAGACTGGATATTCAAAGAAATATTACCTCGCTCTAACACAGCTTGCATCAAATTGTCTGAATTTTTTAGATGCTTAAGTTGATAGGCAATGGTCTGTCTTCAAGAGGCACGCACTTCTCTTATATCGTTGCAGGAACGCCATAGAGATCGAAGGATTGATAAGAGATAGGCGAGAAGACGTACTTGCAAATACTTACGAGTTTCTTCAATGATGTGTGTCGGAAAACATTTAGGCACCTAAAAGTCTATTCCGAGTCGAGTACAGATATCCGATACCTTTATTGTAGAGGAGCGTCAAACTCTATCAATTTAACTGAGGGAGTGTTTTAAAGTTAGTTGTGCTGGTGATTAGTACTTTTGTGGGTTCGATCCTCGCTAGGTACCTTGTACTTGTGGTCTTGTACCAGTCTAACTGGGACCAACCATTTTCTCCTCATGTAAACAAAGCTTACTAAATATATACTTATTAGAGCATCTACCGTAGAACGATGGTTAACAAACTAATATCGCAGGCTATTGCTAGTCTAGTATCTTAGATACTCATTGGTTGACTCACTTATATATCCTTGTGCTAAACTAAGCTAAGCTTAGCAAATATCCATATAGTTTAATGTAACGCAAACTCATCTGCGATTTTAAAAACGAGACGAAAATGTTTGTATTGGGGCCAACCAGAGCCCGCCCGAGGCATAAGCGATTAAGCGGATGCTTAGGGCTCCATGGCCACCAGAGGGCCCCCAAGAGCGATAGGAGCCCCCAAGAGGTGGGGGCCCAAATCAAATTCTGCTTAGGGCCTCATAAAGATTTAGGCCGGCCCTGGGGCCAACCATTTTCTCCTCAAGTAAACAAATTAACATGCGGCAATTTAACGATCCTATTAAATGTCACTTTCGTTAGTGATATGGAGCTAAAATCATTGTTATCCTCGGGGGTTGCGACCTATTTAACGAAGACTATAAAAGACCACTGATGTGGAATACCCAATAAAAATCGAAATCACTATTAATACCTCATGAGATCAGCTTCATAACTGCTGCACCATGATGGGCACTGAGAGATTGGTGAACGGGCGCCATCTCGCACATCATATCCAGAAAACCCAGTGAAACTCGAACTCACTAGTGTCTGAGAACACCTGTTTGCTAATAACATAATCTCGGCCTGGCATAGTTTAATCTTTTAGATTAAAATTTTATTATCTTTTTACTACAAGCACAAATCTGTGCAAAAAATGGATCAGAGCACATGAAAATTTGAATTTCAATACTAATCTCTTCTAACCAATCAGCGAACTGCCAAATAACCCTATTCAGTTTTGCGTCAATATTGCCAGTGACCGGGTGGTCCTTAAACGTGACATATAGCAATGCATATAGCAATGCATTATTAGACTCACTCGCCATATTTTGCCTTGCGCGCTCTTCCATTTTCTTTGTCTCTGAGATTAAATCAGCTTTGATCTTGATCACTGGTCATTCGGGATCAAGGATCAATATTTGGAAAGTTGAATTCCAGGAGACCTGTTCTCCAAGATAGCATATCCCCATTGCAGTAAAAGGGCTAGGTTAAGGCTGATGCATGTGGCATGCGATAGGAAAGACTGGGGGAACTAGAAGATTCTTGTCACTTCCCCAAGTGATAAGCAATGTGCTATGATGCATAGAAAAGCGCATTAAAAGGCCCTGTGAGACATTCCAACCAAGTGGGAAGGTGTATAAATACTGAGATGAAATCCTATCCATATTTCGCACATGAATCTTTTCGTAAAAACCTATTCTGTTCTTAATTGCAAGAACAAGTTCTTCGGCCCAACTTAAGTTTAAGAGATATTTCATTCTAACGCAAGGTTAGTTTTCCTACTACTGCTATGAATTTACGCATAAATGCATACATGATAAACACACACACACACACACACACATATATATACATACTTGTAACAAGAATGAAGTGGTTCTTCTGTGCTTAATACAAACCACGACAGAACTTGTTTTCCCTTTTTAATCTATGCTAAAAAAGTTCATGTTGTTTGTTAAATAATTCCTTTGTTTGTTGTGACAATGCCTTATTTTCATCGATTCTTTTTTGCCCGCCAAATTTGAATCTGTATTTTAAAATATGGAAGGCTTAAGCAGGGCCCCTCCACAATCTTAGCTTCGTCTGTCGCAAAGGTAGATTTTTGGGGTACCCAGTTAAAATCAGACTTACTGACTCTTACGCTGCGATTATTGCCTCCAGAGATACACATGAAGAGACTGATAGATATGAACAAACTTAGATAGATAGGAACAAATTGAGATAAATAAATGTAGAAAAACTTAGATACAAGCAGGATGATATAGAAAATTAACAGGCTGAGAAAGATCATTTAGATCTCTTTTATTACATATATTATTTTTCGGATATGATAGTTGATAAATATATCCTGCTATAGAAACACCAGGAAACTATACGTTTCATTCAAATTCTACGCAAGCTAAAACATTAATTGGGCAATTTAAGTTTAAACATGGAAAATTAAACAGATTAAAGTTTAACGTTTTAAAACAATTACTTCACAATGCAAGAGATATTTAGCTGTGAGCGTTGTCATACAATAACTACAACTGATGCTACCATCATCTTTCAACTTCCTGTAAGCAATCTCTAACACTGCTGCTCCAGTCACATAAGGTTTTTAAGAAAGAATGCAAAAGAATGCGTAGTTGCGTACAAACTCCCTATTTTTATCAGGAAACAATTAAACTGAATAGTTTTGTTGTTCGTCTGCATCGTACGTATAATGAGAACGAGGTGAGATCTCGGGCGGAACAGGAAACAACAAATTACTAAACCAAAATGCGCGTGCATGCACGGACACACACACACGCAGGCACACACACACACACGCAGGCACACACACACACACACACACACACACACACACACACATGCGCACATTGTCTTATCCTCAATATATGTTGATTATGCGTTCTTTCAGGAACACATAATCTAATCACCGTACATTTGATGATTATGAATAGGAAAGTGAAATATTACTTTAAAATGAAAAGATGACATATTTAAATCAAAATCTGTTCGATTTGCTCCACTTTATGGAACTTCATCTTCGAAAACTAAAATAATAGGCCTCTGTTATATCTCGGATGAACAGCTCAAAATGTTTTAAAATATGATAGTAAGTTTGGGATAGGTCAGGTGAGATTATAGGATACTTTAAAACTTCATATCCTAAATACCTCAGCTTCATTACAGTGATTCGTGAGGCACGATCATGGTATTATCATGCAGCAGAATTAGTCCCTAACCTGTAACCAGACTCCTAAGAGAGATTTATAAAAATCGGATATTTCCACCATTACAAGCTCGTTGGGAGAAGGTCATAGAAACAAATG
>VCCN01005562.1:8494013-8528939 GCA_006491835.1 Architeuthis dux
TCTGCCTTAAATATACAATTGCCAAACAAAGCTCTGGGAGATTATCTTCTAGTGTATTTGCCCATCATGAACCTCAGTCAATTTATTTTATAGATAAGCTCAGAGAAAAAAATATTCTTCTCCGCCTTAAGCCCCTAGAATTGGTCTCATGGAATCTTCCAGTGCCTTAATAATAGCAATGGTTCAAAATAGACAAGATTGGTCTAGAAAAGAACAGCTCCCCATTTCCATTGTTAGAGATTACAGTACAATTTGCCGTTTAAAAAGTTTTTTTTATATAAAAAATATATTGCATTTCAATCAAAAAATTAAATGTTGGTTCATCTCTCTTCGGGGCTTTTCACCTTATTACAGACACAAACTCCTTATCATAATCTGAGAAATTAGCGCGTTTGCCAAAATATAAGACACATGTTAGGCGTTTCTTGAACATCTGATAACAGCAATTCCTGATTTCCAGCTTGAACATTGTAAACGATATCTCATCTATAACACGAGCACGTGCGATTCTGTGCAATATTTTTGCAATTTATGTTTATTTTATTTTTCTGGGGAAACGTCTGTCTTATGGGAATATAAAACCATGACAGTTTTCGAAAAAATCTTCTCATCAATAATACCAGCGCATTGGACATTGTGAAACATTTTGATGGTGTCTTTCGCGCGCGCGCGCGCACGCGTGTGTGTTTCATGGAGAAACGGCTGTCTTTCGTTATATGATAGTAAAATTATGACCCTGTAACATAGTTTGGCCCTATCAAATTGAGAAACGAAAAGTTAAGTTACATACAGTTACTTAAAGGAGGAATGAAGAACGCAGCAGTCTTTCGAAAAAGTACGTGTCTCAATCTTCTTGCGCTTAATTTTGATTCAGCCAAGTCTACCACTATCCAGTCCACTTCTCAGTGGGTAGAGTGGGTTAAAAGAACTTCTGCTAATGGACCTCACAGATAATAGAATCTACAACTGAGGTCCAGTTGATTTCTGTTCGCATCATGACCACCGGTCTTTTTCGATATTCGACCTATTCTAATGACAGCAAAATTGTGCTACCAGCGTTCCATCCCCTGCGCTCAACACACTAAGTTGTCAGGAGGATATGACACCATACCATTATCTGAAGAGTATAGCCGTTAGCTCAAGCTATAATAGAACATTAGCAGTCATTATGTTTGCTGGTTTGGTTGTTGTTAACAGTAATTATTAATAACTAATCCCGTCGCCTCGCTGTGGAGCAGTGGTTAATAAGCTAGCCTCGTACGTCATTGCTAATGAAGTGGGTTCGATCCTCGATGGGTGCTCCACACCTGTGGCCTTGAATACCAAATTTCAGTCAGATATCTTTGTCCCAGGATTATAAGAAGCTTGTTTTATGTACAAGTTCTTTTTTTCCAGTTAGCCGTCCAAAATAGACTTTTGAGAGATCTACCAATCATTTATCAAGGTGACAGCGCCTTAGATCTAACCCCTTTTTCGGAGATGTCCCATTGCCTCGATCCTCTAAGACAGAGCTTTCCAAAACTTTTCATTGGCGAAACACTTTTTAAAAATAAGATTTTTTGCGACACATGTTTTGTTAGCCACACCAAATATATAATAGGTATTCCAGCAGTTATAAATTAAACTTTATCATAGGTATGTATGTATGGATGGGAGAAAAAAATAGGGTTCGGTACTATCCGCGGTTTCAGGCATCTGCTTCGGGTCTTGAAACCTATCCCCCGTGAATAAGGTGGGACTACTGTACAATAGCGTGTAGGTTAGCAAGTATTGTCGGATGTACCAAGACACTGTTGGAAGGAAGCAAATCTTTGATCGTTCGCTTGTGGTGACACGAGGCTTAGTCGGTCTGCAGAGACGCTATGTTATGCAATTACAAGGTAATGGGGAAAACTGCGGCCGATACCTTTTTGTGAAGAGTCAAGTTACTCAAACTAGTTTAAGGCTCAACAAATAACGACAAAGAAATAATCTATTTTGGATACAAAACCAATTTTGACATCAGCTAAACTGAAGCAGACGGCTTGTAAGTGGGGCAGCTCTTTCTGTAATTCCAGCTCCAATAGTCAGTTTTATAAGCAAATCTTTCGTTCCAATTTCACTTTCTTTCTTTCTTTCTTTCTTTCTTATCCCTCTCACACACACACACACGCACGCACGCACACGCGCGCATTGCTCTGAACTACACTGAAAATCTAATGCTGTCTTATTCGAATAATCTTGTTCAAGTTCAGATTTACGTGCCCCATAATCAGATTAAAAAATCAAACCAAGTCTAATGCACAGGATGTTGCCTTTATTTAGACAGATTAACGGGTCTCATTATTTTAAATAATTCAGTTTCGTCTGATGAAATTGCGAAAAGGGAGACAAAGGTCACAGAGACAGTTGATTAATTGAATAATGTCACGAGCGATCCACTGCAGAGGTCTTCAAAGTTGTTTTTGAAGGGGTTTCCTAGAAAATCTAATCATTGAAACGGATTCCCCGAGTACTTTACTTCAATAATTTTCCCTTCTACATATATATATATTTACATATGTATATTGGACTATTGGAATTTGTCTTTGTTCATAGAATTATTCGAATGTCTATGAACCCAAATGTAAAAGCCGTGAAGGAACCGTTTAGTAATGAAGAATTATTAAGTATGTTACAAAAATGCCACTTTGTTTTGCGGAAACTCTGGAAAGGTCGCGCGGAACTCTGGGATTCCACAGTTTGAATATTGCTGCAAGAGAACCATGGCTAACAACTCTGATTAATTTACTTCAGTTAGGAACGACTTGGGCTCCGCTGAGTGAAGTTATTTCCAGCACAATTTCTAAGTCGCTGTGAACAGGAAATGTATGATGGATAAAATTGCGTTTTAATACAATTCAAACCACCATTTGTCATGATTGAAAACAGATAAAGCAGCTGCATATTGCTATTTCTGTGTGTAATAAATGGGCATTGCCCATGTACCTTCTCTTCACTTCTAAGTTCGACATAACGGAACTTGTATTTAATACGCATGTTAATTGAATTGTTGTACAGAGTCGGTGAAATGGGTATCTTCAGTGAAAAAGTGCACTAAGTGCTGCAACTTTTAACTAAAGTAAGGATCACAAAGATTATTCGTGTCACATGATAACTCAAGCGGTCATAACTAATTTTATAGGCTGGCTTGTTTGTATATTTAAGAGTTATCTCCCCTATTTCGAGCCAGATAACAAATCAGCGTGTTCTTCCCGCTCTAAAAGAAGTCGACCCTCTTTCATCCTCTGACAAAATAATGGCCTCAGACTTCTGAAATTTAAAACGAATGCTTTACCTTCTAAAGATAAATATGACTGCCACAAAATACAGTGTTATATTTTTGAAGCAAAACTTCTAAAAAGTTCACGAAAGGTGTTTTCCTTTGCGCATGAACACAATGCCTCTGCACGATATTTGCAAAAGCTTTTCGATTGTGGCTTTAAACTATTGACCATTATTTATATATAAGTACTGAATCATTTGTGTCACATCCCGAGCACAAAAAAATACTTGGTTACCTTGCAGTAGATTTAAGTCACAGAAAGAATTCATACACTGCGCAGTCACTAGGAAAAATGTAATCTTCGGTAGTCGAAAAATCATTGGTTGCCGTCACTAAATATCGAATCTGGTTTAGTTCGGATATGAAATTCTACATTTTTGTAAGCTAAAACAAAAATACAATAAAGATTTCTCTCAGAATTTTCTGGTCTGTTTTAATTTTCTCAAAACGATATTTTTTTTATACTGTGCAGTAATTGTGGGTTGAGTTGATAATGGTGCAAAAAGAAGAAAATGTCATAGACGTCGTAGGCGAGGTGGGGACAGGCTAGTCTGAAGCAGTTTCTGGCATTGAAAGAAATTACCTTTTTAAGAGGATTTTTGTAGTTTTGATATTTTTTTTAAAAAAAGGTATAAAGTTGTTCAGTGGATCCCTTTCCCCTCGAACGAAAAGAAACGGACATGGAAACATTTTGTTAAACACTTAAATTGAAATTTGAAATTATTATTGTTTTGTTTTGTTTTTTAAAAAATGTTTTTGGACTTCTGTCAGAATTTAATCAATAGTGAAAAATCAAACAAAAAAAATGTGGCATAATGGAAGTTCTTTTTAGGAGAAAGTCGTTTGTATTGATATTCTAAATAGAATTAGCCTAGAAGCAATAAATCATTAGAAATAGCATTTTTTTTTTTAAAGAACCAACAACAAATTGGAAGCCTCACTCATGCCATGTGTTTCTTAAAAATGTAATTGTTTTGCTGGAAGGCAAGCTTTTTTTCTGATTTTATATTTTAAGAACTATTTAGATGCCTTATTATACAAATTAATAACCACAAATAAATTTCTTGCTGTCCATAAGTATCTTGATTTGCAATAATTATTCAAATTGAATTTTTAGCTTATGGCTCCTAATCTGTATTCGATGATGGCAGATAATTTGTGTCGAGGATGTATTTTGGGGTTTGTGGCCGGGAAATATATCTCTTGAACATTTTTTTTTCAGTTGTTAAAAAAATATGAAAATTAAGAAAGTATGAAAAATAGAGATAGAATTTGAACGTCTGATGCACACGCATTTTAAAAATCTACAGAAATTCAACTAATTAACGAAAGCTTTTTGTCCTTATTAGATCAATGACTGATTGTATTTATTTGAAGATTTTCTTGTAAAAAAAATAGCAGAAATATCTTTATGTAAATACCCACCTTCCTCATTATCGGTGGAGACTAACGAAAAATCGTTTTACATAGGATCTTGCAAGCTAATATTTCGTCCATCTCATTGGCAGTCTGAAAATTAGGTACCTTATTTCCTGGCCTATACGATGCATTTACCTATAATGTACCTTCCTATTTTACAAGTGCATTTGGGTAGGGTCTATAGTCCATGCCTTTATGCCAGGCCTTACATCTATAATACGCCGCAGTGTAACAGTTTTTTTTTGTGTTTTTTTTAGCTTTTGGAAGGAAACATGCGTTTTATAGGCCGTCAAAGATTTTGTTTGTTACGACCAGTCATTATGCAAGGTTTTATTTAAGAAGAAACTGCTATGGTGAAATAGTTTTGGATAGGATTAACTATAAAAACTAAGCAGCCTCATCTATCTATCTATCTATCTCTATCTCTCTCTCTCTCCTTCCTCTATTCTTATCTGTCCTTTTGCAATTGAGTGTAAATTGTCTTTAAATCAGCCTCAGCTTTGTTTCTGTTGATCAAATTGACAGCAACTCTCACGGACGCTTATAAGGCGATAAGAAGAAGCAAACCAATTTTATGCTCAATTTCAAAATCCCTAGGTGTTTTTATCAATTTAGCAAATGATGAGAAGGAACCTATTTTTAAAAAGGGAAAGGTGGATAGATAGGGGAGAGAGAGATAACTTTGGATGCGGATGAATCAGTGCAAGTATAGAAACCTTTTGACAAGAAGATTATATGATAAAGCCGCCCCGTTCATTTTTAGCTTAGAAAAAAGGATAGAGATTTTCCTAAAGTCTCGACAGGCAGACATTTAGATACGCGTGATCAGACTCCCGTAGCTTAAAAAAAAAGAAAATAAACATCACCAATAGCCTCATATTGATACAGGTTTCCCCCGCTATCCGAAAATAGAGCGTTCCTATAAAAATGTATATGAAGATATATACAGATATCTTGCGAGATATATAGAGAAATAGAAAAAATACGCTATTAAGCGACACCGACAGAAATATTTACACTCATTTGCCTGGGATTTTAGATTTGCTCCCAGGCATTTGTCTTTCTGTAAGGATCCGGTTTAACAAATTGACGGCTTAAAGTGGTTCGACTTTAATCGCCCTAAATAACTGGGATGGATGCCAGTATTAGTATTTGGTTTAATGGAGATTAAAACGTATAAAAAGGCTGAAAGAACCTTGCTGTATGGAATGCAGATCCCTTTTCTTTTGGTAAAATACACTGATAAATAAATGTTAAGTGGGGTCAGAAAAGAGTCAATGACCGGGTATAAAAAGGGAGGAATGTATCTTTTTTATCATGTTTTTTTATTTATTTTTGTTCACAGTTCCTCTAAATACTGATCCATTTTTATGAGTCGATGAATTACGATAACAAAATCTGTTAAATAGACATAATATCCTTATCAGCAGTTTGAGTATAAATGAAAAAGATCTGTTTTATTTGATTCTTTCTGCTCAAATGTATTTTCCTTCCCCTTTCCTTTCACTCTCTACCCGGACCATCTTCTCTTCCCCTTCTCATTTTTCTTCTTCTTTTCTTTCATTTTTTGTTATTCATTTCTTTTTTCATCTTTTGCTTCTTTCTTTTCTTTCTTTTTAATTATACTTTATTTCTTCTCCCTGTTTCTACCACGTGCTTATTTCTTCTGTCTTTTTTGTTTATTTCTTCTTTCGTGATGTTTCTTCTTCATTTTTTTTATTTTAGCTTTCATTCATCGTTTTTCCCCCTTTTTTTTCCTCTCTTCATTCATTGCTTCTTCCTTTCTTATTTTATTTGTTCCTTTACCTATTGTTCTTTTCCTCTTTATACTTGTCTCACTTTATTTCTCTTTTTCTCCCTTTATGTTTTTTTTATTCCCCCTCCTTCTCTTTCTCTTTCTCCCCTCATTCTCTTACCTTATCCTTTTGCGTGAAACATATATAAATATACGCATCTGGGCTTCGAACCATTTCAACCGAAAGAGTCTTATTTTTCAACAAGACATAAAACGTTTTTATGCACCAAGTTATCTACTCTGATAATGAACAGTGTGCTTTTCTTGGTTCGGTGTCCGTAACACTGGACTCGACTAAGAGGTAAAATTGTTGCTGATAAAATTACCTCCTACCCACCATTTGAAACTATGGACTCTTTAACTGAAATAAATTCACTATTTCTTTTCTTGGAAAATCGGTTCATAGAAATTCAAATATATCCGTGAATTTTTCCACGGGTATTAACTAGTTTATAAATAATATTTAGTAAAGATGGATACGTATCAATAGACTTTTGATAATTAATCTCTGCACACATTTATAAAAACAATAAACAACATTGAGCAGATTCGTTCCTACTTCGAGAAAGTTTATCATCAGCCAGAAGCTGTGGTTTTGTTATTTTCGGGAGCTAACTCTGATAACACTCCTAATTACTACTGATCCTTGGCTCCTCAGTATTATCTTACAACTCAACTAGAATGTTTGTTCGGTTGAAACAGTTCAATCGTGTAGCTTATGCTATCCTTGCCATATCCAACCGAATGCAGTCTCTAGTGGTATAATAATGACGTTGATGAGCTTAGCACTGTATATTGTTATTCTACATTTGTGATGTGATTTATTATGAAAGATCCATGAATACATACCTACCTGTAATAATTCTTATTTACGGATAACGTCAGTAATTTTTTAACGTCGGATCGAGAAGATGATACTATTTAATATTTAACAATTTATTTCGTTCTTATCAAATTTTTTTTATGATTGATTTGGTATTTTGGATGAGGATCGGTCGGCCTGACTTGAAAATCAGAATTTGAAATCCTGGCTTTTACGTGGGTTCGACTACAAGCACCGGTTGGAAATACGTAACTATCTCATCTACTAGAGAGAGCCAGAAGTGTCGTACAAGATGATATATCTCCAGTATCGACTTGTTAGTTTTCTATCATCTTTCTGTTATTAAGAAAGGTATGCGTGGTTTCTATTAGAGAAAAAAACAGGAGTCAGAGATATCATAAAATCGATTAGGAAACTCAAATGGCAATGGGCAGGCCATGTTCCAAGAATGTCAGACAACCGCTGCACATCACGACCCTCAACGTGAATCCCCAGAGATCATATGCGAAATTGTGGCCGGCAGAAAATTAGATGGCGTGACCTAGACAGGTTCCGGAGCTATTAGTACCGCGACGTCCACGATCGAGAGTTCTGGCGGATCTTGGAGAAGGTCCAACGACCAGGGTTGCCAGATCAGTTTTCACAAAATTGGACAATAGTGTTTTCAAAGTCGGACATTCCTGCTCGAAATCAGTCAAAAATCGCACATAATAAATTTGATGGCTAAAAATAGATGACAGTGGCTAAAAATAGCTAGATTATTATCACAATATGAAAATAAATAGCTAAAAGTTCCTAGAGTTTTTCATTTTTTTTAGCGTTTCATAAAATATTTAATCGGACATCAGGGCTAAAAAAGGACACAATGTCCGATATCGGACAAATCAGGCAACCCTGCCAACGACGGACGTTAAAAGACTGATGATGATGTTGAATTTCTCTTCTTGCTTTGCTGACGTACATTCACTCAAGCTGATAGCCGTTCTCCTATGGGACTCATTTGATTGTTTTTCATTTTCGAACCCGTTGAAAGATTAATAGGTCTCTACCATTCTTTCCAGACAAGGGAGTAATCGACCCCACTCACTTTTTATTTTCTCAAGTGTTATTCCCTTGTTATCAACTGTACAAAAATCGCCCGTTAACCCCTTCAATTCTCTCCTCAGGGAATAACCTTTTTTAAGGGATCTTAATTTAGGTCAGGCTTCAAATTGAACGTCTGGAAATAGACAGCGTTGATATGAAAGATAAATGTCACTCTGTAAAGCATACTTGAAGATAATTAATTGGTATTTGTCATACTAACCAGCACTGTTACAAGGCTACATTCATGGAACACCGACTAAGTAATTAACTCGCTTGCAAAGTCTTGTAAGACTAGCACACTAACCATTACTCTACGATCGGTGCTCCTTCTAAGTTATAAATATTTGAGTACGGAAAACATGTGCAGTTCATATTGTAATACAGAGGAAGTCGCTTATTGTGATCAATTTGCACAGGGTCGTTTAGACAACAGTAACAGGCTGATAACATTAAATAAAGGACAAAATTGGAACAATTTACATTAATTGTTATAAATTTACTTTCATTAAATTCATTATGTTATTAAATTCATGGTTATAAACAACTTTACATAATGATGATGATAATAATGAATAATACAGTTGATAATAATTTTAAATGAAGTGTTTGGGAGCGACTGGTTTTGATAACAATAACCGTTTGATAATATTAATGGGGATTATAATAAACGGCTTCCTCAGCATTTCGTTGTCTATTCACATCATCTCTAAAACTTTACTAAATACTGAATTGCTTGGTTTTAAAGTATTTTTGCAAATACCGGAAAACGCACTCATTAGTTTATTTCAGCAGTAGGGCAGCAGATCGCTGGTCTAGAGGCGTAGACTTTTAAAAATCCTAGCTTAGTCTGGCACAAGGTCACAAATATGGGTTACAAAATGAGGATCAAACTCACTACACAGTAGTCGTAGTTTGATAGACTAGATTGCTAACGATTACCTTACGGTGATGTGCCCTAGAGGCCTAGACCACATGCGAAATGCTCGGAAAAAAACCTCGCTTCATATAATGCAAAAAACTAATTTAAATATGAATTTAAGATTTCAGGCTAATACTATGACCCGTTTTATGCACGCCTTAAACGAATTATTATGTTTTAATAACAGGAAATGGGGGAAAGGATGAATTCCAATTGAGATTTAAATTCCATTCTATTTTTAATTTTTTTAGATTTTATTTTTGTTTTATTTTTAATTCTTTCAAAAACCTTTAATTCCGTTTACCAGTGTTTGAGTATGTAGAGCGGCATTGTAATCAGAACATTTTCTCGTATCAAATGAATATTTTTTCTTCATTGTTTTTTTAAAAAATGTTATTATTGTTCGCGGACCATTAAATGGAATAATGAATCAAAATTAGAAATTAAAACGCAAAAAATATCCATAATAGCAGGAAATCTATGAAATTCTTTCCTACAAAAAAAAATATATTAAGGACCGTGTTTTTTTACGGCAAGATTAGTCTGGAGATTCAGTTAAGTTATCCCATTCATTACTAAAAAAAACTGTGAATAACCTACCTTGTATTCTTTTAAATGAAGTTGACATCCATAAAACTCTTCAGTTGGTCATGTATTTGTTACATATTTGATATCAACACAAACCGTCTTAAGGCAAAATTCGTTATATTTTAATTACAGATATGAATTTTAAGCTATTTATCATCATCATCATCATCATCAGTCGTTATAAGTCCATTGCTGGACAAAGGCGAAAGGCCATCTCCTTCCTTGACAACCTATCTTGTGCTAACCTCTGCCACGTCTTACCGGCAAACCTTTCTATCTCGCCCCTCCATCTTGTGTCTGGCCTTTTCCTACTTCTTTTACTGTCCCATGTACACCAATCGGTTAGTCTTTCCCCCCATCTATTGTCATCTCTTCTTGCTAGGTGGCCGGCCCATCTCCACTTTTGCTGTTTAATTAGTTGTCTAACATCCTTCACTCTAGTCCTTTCTCTGATCTTTGTTGATCTTTTTCTATCTCTTAGAGTTATCCATAGCATTGCTCTTTCCATGGCTCTCTGTGCTATTCCGAGTTGGTTTTCAGCTCGTTTAGTTTCCATGTTTCGCATCCATAAGTCATGGCTGGTATTTATGATGTCTAAATCCTGAACACATAATACAGAGGAGGAAGCCGTTTATTATAATCACGGATAATGACAACAAACAGTTATTGTTATCAAAATCAGTCGGTCCCAGTCCCTTTATTCAAAATGAATTAAAAATTATATTGAAATATTTATATTAATCAAAATATTGTTTTCAATGAAAATTGTTTATAACAATGAATTTAATAGCATAACAATGAATTTATAAACGATGAATGCAAATTTATAACAATGAATATAAGTTGTTCCAAATATTCTTTGCTTAATATTATCAGCCGGTTATTGTTATCTAAACAAACTCTGCCCCAATGTGATCACAATAAGCGGCTTCTTCTGCATACAATTTTTAAATGTAACAAAAAAATAATCTACATTTATTCATCTGTTTGATTACTGTTTTTTCTTGCAGAATTGGGATGAAATCAGGAGATGCCAAATTTGTGGGTGCCTGGTGGATAGGATTCCTCGCGAGTGGAATGATTGCGCTCACAATCTCGTTGCCAATCTGCGGCTTCCCGCGTGAGTTGCCAGGTAAGCAATTTAAAGCAACTGTTTTTGTCAAACTCCAGTCCAAGTCTGGAGTTGACTTTGTTTTTCTACCGTAACAAGAACAAGAACAATCTTCACCAAATTAAGGGTAGTATTCACTGTTTTTCTGTGCCGTCACGTTAAACCAAACCGATATGTAAAATTAACATTTCCCTGTCGTGATTTGAAATCACGACCAAGTGATTGGTAGCAAACCTCTCTTACAGACTGAGCCAAACTGACAAGTCTTACATATCTACGAATTTATTTATTATATATACAATACAAAAGTAGGAGTGGAGTTTGACCATGCAGCAGCCAGGCTTGTAGTTTCATATTCTCGTCACTCTTTCATACACATGTTTCCCTCGCCATTCGAAAGTAGAGCGTTCCTAGGGAAACCTTTCGTTAGCCGAAATGGCGTAAAGCGAAGAAGCAATAACCATAAATTTATATATAAGAATAATTTTAGAGTGTTCCCTGACCCAAAAGATGACATTCTTCTATGTCTGCCATATGTTACGCTAAGTGTAACGCCATTACAAGCTCCCTAAGGCCTTTCTGATACCTTAGGACACATCTTACTAACGGATTCCAAAAATAAATCGGGATGAATCACAGATGCTCACAGACACAGTTCAACGCTATGGTGGCTTGAGGTCTTTCGTAAACGCGAAGTGGCATGAAGCGAACTTTTGTAAAGCGCCCGCGTGTGTATGTGTAATGAAATAAACTGGTCTGCGTGAGCTTATCTATGTCTTCATTATAATCTTGTCAGAAACAAAGAAAGCAAAGGAAATAGTATTACAAAATAATTTATAGCATAAATGAACAGACAGATATGACCAGATGGATAGATGTACATACACTGAGAGAGGTGTATCATTCCATTAATTATTCGGTAAAGTCTTCTTAGCGTTGTAAAAATAAAACCTTATGAGTTTTTAAATTCATAAAGCCAATCGGAAGTCTCGTCTCGTGACTGAGATAAGTGCGTGTTTCCCACTGGAGGCAGCGGCCAATGTTCGAGTCCAGGTAAAAGGGCAGGATTTCGAATGCTGAAGGTTGGCGTAATTTAATCTTCATAACTACCACTCCCCGAATGTTAACCTTGTGCAACACAGAAAATGTCTGTCAGAGGTAACGCTGCCTTTTTTTCTGGTATTTCATGGGATTTCCTCGATTAAAAGAAGTGATTCATTAGAAAGAATGTTCTTGGAAACCTTCAGGCTATAATTTGGATGATTTGCAAAAAGATTACTTACACAAGTAGACATCTAATTAACCCCAACAAGACGTATTAGTTTCGTATTAATCCAAAGTTTAAAGTAATTTAATCAATTACATCAGGATTTTCATTAAAACCGCTTCAACTGACTTGTCGATTGGACATAACGAGATGTTACCTAAAAAGTAAAAGGGTAAAAGTTTGGCGATAGATGTTAACCGATCACATCTCATCAACCAGAACAGCGAATTACGTGTTGAAATATCCGTGTTATACTGCTTCGACACTTAAATACGATTTAAAACCTCTCGTTGCCTGAAGACTCCACTTTACTATCAGGCTGAACCCGCAAATCAAGTGTTTTGAAAGGGAAATAAATCCAATTTCCACTCTTTCAAAAGATCCCTACTACGAACACCTTATCTGATTCACACAAATACGCCTCCATTTCTCTTAAGTGCCGATGGATATGGCTGCCCATAACACTGCTACAAACTATTTATTATAGCTAGATGGAGTTTATTCTTGACATTTCTTTAACAAACAAAATAAGAAATAGTTATCCCACTATTCGCAATTACTTTTTTTTTCTCTCTCGCTAAATAACGTTTTTAACAAATTGTCATCTCGCACTTTTCTTTTGGGTCGAAAGTTTTTCTCGGGTCTAGCTTTTGCGGTGTGAAAAAACGGAAGAGTTTTTTCTGTTATCTAGAGACTAGGCGAAAACCATTTCAAACCAAAGGCCTATTTTATCATTCGAATAACATTACCCCCGACAAATTTCCCAGTTGTATATCTAAACCGACTTGAATATCTCGACACCTAACAAGACTAAAAAAGATTCCATCATTCGAAGGCAACTTCATATCAAGTTTCACATCTACCTTAAGGTCGAAAAGTTAAAATTTGGCAATCAAGCTCGTTGGGAAATGTCAAATGATGTCTTAGGTTACAGAGATTTAAAAGGTCATTCATTCTTTCTTTCTTTTTTCTCATTTAAAATGGGGTAGATTTTTAAATCAAGTCTTCAATTTGTTCCCATTATCAAAAATTAAAAGATGATTTTCCAAAAACATGGCCTTTCTTAGTTTTCGTAGTTGTCAACAATATTCACAGTTCGAGAAAAAATAAATTAAAATAAGCCTGGCTGCTGCCGGGTCA
Organism: Architeuthis dux; assembly: GCA_006491835.1. Classification (NCBI taxonomy): domain Eukaryota; kingdom Metazoa; phylum Mollusca; class Cephalopoda; order Oegopsida; family Architeuthidae; genus Architeuthis; species Architeuthis dux. Next base: position 8,507,466 of record VCCN01005562.1, read on the forward strand.
AACTCCACTACTACTTCTATTCCGACTGAAGGTGATTACTGTAACCTTTGTATATATATAATAAATAAATAAATTCGTAAATTATTAAGACTTGTCAGGTTGGCACAGTTGGTAAGAGAGCCGCCTAGCAATCGCTTGGTCGTGATTTCAAATCACGATAGGGAAATATTAATTTTATATATCTGTTTGGTTTAACGTGACACGATATACAAACAGTGAAGGGTATTACTTAATTGGTGAGGGTTGTTCTTGTTCTTCTTGTTGTTACGGGGGTAAAACAAAGTCAACTCCAACTCGGACTGGAGTTTGACAAAAGCATTTCAAATGTTAGTTTTGCTCGCTTTGCACCAGACTGTCGACTCTTGGACGATTAGCTTACTAGAATACACGCTCGTTTGTATATGTGGTTGATGATTAAGCACATACTTGTTTATTTTAAACCCAGAATAACTGTGTGCACATGTGTTATACAACGTATCTTACAAGTAGATGACGAGTAAATGATCGATTCTTCCTCATTTGAATAAGATTTTGAACCTTTGTATAGTAATATAAGCTGTTTCTCATTCGATGGGCAAGAGATTGGAGGTGCAAAATGGATCATTTGCTTCCGACACAGAGAATTAAAAATATGGTCTCGCTTGCCATAAAATCTGTTATTCGAGACATGGCACGTACCCAGAAAAGAGTTAAAATTAGAACATCAGTAACATTCAAGAAATCTCTATTAAAATGTCTGACTTGGACTAAAACTTATAATAAAGAATACATCTGCATTTCACTAAATAAAAGAAACAACATACACTTTGAGATTTCTTTGCTCGAACATTAAAAATCCTTTTTTTTGTAAACACAAGATTTTTGTTTGTTTATTGTTTTCATAGGTTAAAGAGAATATCGGGCACGTTGAATAAGTGACTGGTTGTTTTGCTGCTTAATAATCTAAACATGGTATATCATAAATACTTCGGCCCAATTGGCGATTTTTATCGCGAGAAAACAAGCGGCTTTTTTTTTTACTTTAAATGATTAAATAAAAGATTATTTCAGTTTTGAGTAAACAGGCTCTTCGGTGTTGTCTGCATGTATTTGCATTCGCTGTATCGGTGTAAGTTAAAATTATATAAATCTCAAGTAAAAGTTTTATAAATGAAGCTTTATTTTGAGCACGTAAGCACACACGCACAGACACACACAGTGGGTTGTTTATTCAGTTCTGTCTTTAGTTATTTGAATCTGAGTGACCTCCCTTGAATCACTAAATATCTTAGAAAACTAGAGTTACTTCCCTTAGAAAATAAGTGTGTGTGTGTGTGTAACCTCTATCAATGAGTGTATGGATACTACACTCTAATCCTAGGCAAAGATCGACCGTGGCACAATACTTTCATCCGAGGCAGAGCGCACAGATACTCTGATCCTAGGTAGAAGTAAATAATCCAGTCAATTTTTACAGTTACTTTGCCAGTAAAATAATACTTTCCTTTTTTTTTTCAAATGCTACTCTATTTTTAAATGTTCAGTTTCAGAGAAATACAAAAGATTGCGATTATAAAATGACGTTAATATTTATGGAAAAAGACAAAAATAACCCCTCTAGGAGCACCTGAAAAAAACTGTTTTCTTCCGATCCAAATGTTTAGAAGACATTGACTGCAGCCTTGACTTCTTATTTCTGCCGCTTTGCTATTGTTTACCGGCATTTTCGTCATTAACTCATTTTTGTGAGTATGACGTCAGTCCTAAATCTTGGGGACTGGGGCTGACACATTGTCTAAATTATAGAGAGGTAGATCCTCACAGCATAGCCCTCACTCTGTCCCCCCTCTCTATTTCACTCGCACCTTCTTCATTGCTGTGTGAGTGTGTGTGTCATTGTGATTTTACCGTTACATTATATATATATATGTGTGTGTGTATATATATGTGTGTGTGTATATATATACGTGTGTGTATTTGTTTCTAAAAATAGATCATTCAATGCTGAACTGGACCCCCACTTTCCACCCGTCGTACAAAACTACAGCTTTGAACTATGTCGGTTACTTCTCTTTACTTCTTTAGAAATCATTTTAAAAAATGTAAAACAAGTGCGGGTGATTGGCAACTGAAAAATAATATTGTGGCGTCTGTGTGTGCGCTCAAATCGATTTAGAGACACACGAATGGGTCACAGTATCTATACATATAAAAGGAAAATATGCAAATGAGTATGTTTATTAGGTGCATTCGACCCGATATCTGGGTTAGGGTACACCCCCCCCCCCCAAAAAAAAGAGAATTTATTAAAAATACTACTGCAACAAAGTCAAAATGACTCGAAATTTAAATATGGACAAACCAAGAAAATGCTTTTTAAAAAGGCCAGATTTGTCAACTTCGGCCATACTTTTTTCTTAATTTTTAAAAATAAAATAACAGCTTTGAGTTGAGACTTTAAAAATAAAATACAATTGGAATGCTTGATTTATTAAGGAACAATTGCCTAATAAAATGGCTTTATGCTCCTTAGTACCGGTCCATACATAAATAACCGTCATTTTTGCCGTGTATATGCTAGTTATCTAATAAAAAAAACTAACGCTTCCTAGCCCCAGGAAATTGACGATACGATTACAACTTGTATTTTGATCTTTGGAAAGCTCAGATTATATTTGCTGATGTCGTTCCATAACAAAAGAAATACTTTTTTTGTTTTGTTACTGTTACATAATTTTGACACACGGTTGATTCATTGAGCAGCGCTAAGAAAAGCCAAAACATTACCTACGTATATCAGCTCTAAAATACAATTGTGATTTTTGTTTCATTGTTTTCCCTTGCCGTCAGAATTTGCTGTAATGCAATCATTAGTGTGAATGAAAGTTTTGACGTATTTGTTTACTAAATCCTACGCGTGATATGTGATATCAAGAGTTACAAAAACAGCTACTTATAGTGAGTATTGTCCTCAACAGTATTGCATGTTGTAATCGTAAATCTTGATGTGAAATAAACCGTTATTCGCTATACAGATGATATTAGAAATGAAGGCAGAGATTTATTTTTAGATAGACATCTGAAGAAGCTAACATTCCAATATATAAACAGCATAGACCGAAGACATCGCTAGATTATACCGAAAAATAAAAAATAAACATTCCGTTGTTGTGCACAAATGATAACAAAGAATAATGTGATATTGCTTAGTTAATTTGAAAGAGTGTTTTTGTTAGGTTGCAGACGTTTCTGAAGAGCATTCCTCAGTCACAGAACTCGAAAAAGAATTCGGTCAATATCGTTAATGACAGGAAAAATTCTTTTTTTTATTTGTCTTCTCCATTAAGTCTGCCTTGTGGTCTATTTTTAGTAATTTATTTTACTTCGGTGCCAGGTGATATTTCCGCCATTGTTATTGTTTTTTTTCTCCCCCCCCCCCCACATCAAACAAAGGTCGCTAGCTGTTAAGCGATCGCGAGGAGGTTAGTCTTGCAGGCCATTGCTAATGCGTTCGTTCCTCATTGGGTGCCTCATTTCTGTGGCCTTATGTCGGACTAGGTTAAGCTTAATAAATACCCATTCAACGTCACTAACATTCAATTCGCTAATGCCCGCGCATGCACAGACAATATGTTCCCTCCCATCGCCTGCTCATAACTTTCGTGTTATTGGACATCGACTCTTTGCTGTCAACGATTAATTCTTATGTAATTGTATGTTACGCTCCCGTAAACTTCATCTCATAATCAACTCAGTTGGTTTTGAAATACCAGAATGAGAAACAGTATTTGGAAAACAAGACTCGGCTTTTATTTGTAATATAATTTTTGTTGACTATGAGTTATAAATAGTGAACAATAGAAAAGAATAGGCATATAATACACACGTGTATGTGTATATATATATATATATATATATATATGGGTCATTCCACATTAAATCACCTAATGCGCACCATCTTAGATTTTGATTAATGGGCCGATTTTGGCAAAAACATGCTTGCGGCTCGCAACATGCAAATTTAAACAGATTCCAATGTCATAACTTCTGAACCGTTCGTTCAATCAAGCTGAAATTATCTGACTTGATTTGTCTCTAGAAAAGGTGTCACCTGGTGAGATTTCAATGGTTATAACGCTTTAATTTATTGATACTCGTATACTCGGTTGGAATTCTTCTGAAAAAAAAGATTCTCTGAAATGTGTGGCAGTTTAGCCAAGTTTTTATGAGTAGGAACTTTTAAAATTTTTAGGAATTAAAGAGGTTAGATTGATCTATAATTCAGCAAAATTTGAACCATTTTTTCAACTGACTACATTACTTTTCATGCATTCATAAAACTCATAAAATGTTGGGTTCTTACTGTAATGGTCCTATGTTTTGATCATCAGAAAAGTATGTAATACTTTTAAACTCTGTTTCAATTTTTACACGAGGAAATGCATCAACTGTATATAATCCAGTAGAATTCTTATTTTAACACCCTTAGTTCAGTTTCTACGGCCGGCCAAACATTTAACAACTCCCCTAAAAGGCCAGGTCCACCCGTTTTGAAGGACCCATAAGTCCTAAATCACATAGAATATAGGTAAAAGCCAGAAATGGCTTCGTTGGGTGAAAAACTACAGGGGTACCAAATTTCAGCTAGATATCTTTTTAAATAGCATAGTTATGAAGTGCCAAATTTGGCAAAGCATGCTTGCGGCTCGCGACATAACTTCTGATCCGGTTGTTCAATCAAGCTGATATTTTAAGGGCTGAATTTTCTCTAGAAAAGGTATCACCTACTGAAATTTCATCAAAATCTAAGATGGTGCACATGGGGACTTAAGACTGCGGATTGGGACATCCACTGGGGTCGTATAGGGATTGTTGGGATTTGCGTTTTTGGAGGGTGTTCAACCGTATCTAAGTATCTATTGTCGGTACACTCAAGCCATTTGGCGGCACGCGCCACCTCCGCTCATCTATGTTGGGGAAAGTGTTTTGTTTCTGTATTGTCGGATGCTCACTTATTTTCTCCCCGGGCAACGCCGGGATTCGCTGCTTGAATTACGATTACCGGATTAATAATATTGTCAGCATCTTCTTAACAGAGCTGAAACCATTTTACTGAATACATGTTATTATCTTTATTTTAGGTATTTAAAGAATCCCTGGCAATGTTTTCTTTCTGTATTCTCAAATGTGCAGCTATTACCTGCTAGTATGCGTGTGTGTGTATATATATATATATATATATATGTGTGTGTGTATGCACATAGTATACGTGTGTATGAAATATTGTGTGGAGTTGCGAGGTTAGTAACACAAAGAACCAATCGGCAAACCGAGTTCAGATTTCGATTCAGGCTGTTTGCGTTCACTTCGCACCAATGCCTTTGGGTAAACGTATGAATCCACACCCTTGCGTTTTATCCAATCGACAGATATCTTGACAAAAATATCTTGTCGCTGGCCGGAAACGATGGTTGACAGGAATAACCACTCTCTAATAACTACTTCACCGCTCCGGCACTAGTAACAGTAAATATCTGTGACAGCCATTGTCAACCTTGACAGCGGCTAATCACTAAAATATTGTTCCATGCATGCATGTATATATGTACAGTAGCCGTCATAAGTATTTGAACAAACAGAAATTTTGCTTCTAATCCATTGCTTTTAAGAGTTAAAAACAGTAACATTACGCAAGGAGAACCAAATCGTTTGCAATCAACATAACAAGGCATGCATTTAGTCATATTTTGTGGTTCTGAATGCTAAATATCTGGAAAATATGTTTTTAACAGAATTAATTTTTTAAATGAAAAAAGAGCCAGTTTTTCGTTTGTAAAATCTAAATCTTGATCAAGAAGATTACAAAAGTGAACTCACATTGCTGTATGGAAAAGTTGTCAAACTATTGGTATAGTGCAAAAGTAATTGCGTTTTTTTGTTATTTTAAATTATGATGCTTATTTTGGTTCATGGAATATACCATTTTAAAACGTGAATTTCGCTCTATTTAATTAAGCTGAACGTTTTCTTTTCACTATTTATTCTGGTTTATTTGAGACAATCAAATCAAAGATGGAAAAAAAGCAAATTTTGTTGTATGTGTTCAAAATGGGACGTAAAGCAGCGGAAACTGCTCGCAATATCAAGTATTTGACCATGGACCGTTAACGAACGTACGGCTCAACACTGGCTCCAAAGATTTCTAGGAGACGAGTGCCTTGAAGATGAGCAGGGTCGTGGACGTCCTTCTGTGGTTGACGACATCCAATTGAGAGCCATTATTGAGGCTGACCCACGCAAATCAACTCGAGAGGTTTCAGAGGAACTAAACGTTCACCATTCGACAGTTGCACTAAATTGGAAAAGCAAAAAAGATCGACAAATTGGTGCCGCACGAGCTGAAGGGAAATCAACAAATTGGCCGTTACGAGGTTTGCTCTGCGCTTCTTTTGCGCAGCAAAAACGGTCTATTTCTTGATCGCATTGTGATATGTGACGAAAAATGGATTCTGTACAACAATTGACGGCGTTCCGCGCAGTGGCTGGACAGAGGTGAAGCACTAAAACACTTCCCCCAAACCAAACCTGCATCAAAAGAAGATTATGTTTGGTGGTCGGAAAGTGGAATCATCCACTACAACTTCTTGAAACCTGGCGAAACCATCACGGCAAAGAGGTATTGCCAGGAAATCGACAAAATGCATCAAGATCTGTAACGTTAACGTCCAATATTGGTCAATCGAAAAGGACCAATTATTCATAACAACACCCGACAGCATGTCGCGCGAATGACCTTGCAGAAATTGGACAAACTAGGCTACGAAACTCTATCTCACCCAGCTTACTCACCAGACCTCTCTCCGACCAACTATCACTTTTTCAAGCATTTCGACCACTTCCTGCAAGGGAAGGTCTTCAACAACCAAGAAGAATTCATTGGTTCCAGGACCCCACAATTCTATGCTTCCGGAATAAACGGACCTGTTTCTAGTTGGCAAAAATGTATAAATTCTGAAGGTTCTTATTTCGATTAATAATTTTTATTCTAGGCTGAGATTTACTGCTTTAAAGTTGATGGTGAAAAACCGCAATTATTTTTGCACCGACATTAAGTTTATTTGGACCCCCTTCTCAAAATCCATAATGGCCCCTGCAATTTTAGGAAATAAAAACAGATTTTGTGCGTGTTAAAATACTTATGAGCAATACTTTTTATATAAACGATAATTTACATTAAAGTATTGCCCATAAGTATTTGAACAAGCACGAAATCTCTTTTTATTTCCTAGCCTAATCCACGAGGCGCTGTTACAGTAAAATAGGCTTCCAAGGATAAGGGCTGTGAGTTGAAATCTCACCACAAGCTTATTGTTTATTTTATATCCATGCTGCTTACTTATCGGTTGTATAATAAATGTAAAAACTAACGGAGCGTTGCCACGAAAAGCATCAAAATAAGACAAAAGAATAGTAAAAACTGTATAATAATGAAATTATTTCATCTAAGAAATTTGGATAACTTAAGATTATTACATCTAATGATTAGTAGTGATAATGATTCTTTGTAAACGATAAATTCAACCACCAACCCCACTAAGATGCAAACTTGGTAAGCTGCGATTATGAGATTTGTCTTGATACTGTTCCACGACATCGGTTTTGACACGCTGAGCGGGTTTTAGTCCCAAATAATCAAGGATGGCGAGACATATAGCCGCTATAGATATCTCTACTACTACAACTAGTAATAACATTCCCTCTTCTTAACGGATCCACCTTTTGATATTTTCTAAGCTCAAGTTAGTATGGCACAAATCTACGGGTATGACGCACCTGGTGAAGTTAGATTACTGTAGTAATGTTCTTCTTCTCCGACGAGGCGTTCAAGTGGTCTATCTCTTTGTGTTTTAAATATTTTTTCCGGTAAAAATTATCATGTATACTTTATTGATATTAATTTACTTATTTTGCACATTTTTAACTATTTAAAAAAATCTTTTTTAAGGTGCCAAAAAATATAGAATGGAAAAGGAAGCGGAAGTGTACCATCAAGAAAACTCCGAGGAAGAAGCTCACGGGAGTGTATCGTCGGACAACGACTTCAAGCTTGGTTGGAAGGCCATTATCAACTCTTTAAAAATCCTCACAAGCAACCCAACGTTTATGTTCCTAAACTTAGCGGCAGCCTGCGAAGGTAAGTCATTCATTTAAAAAAGGAACTGTGATGGCAAAATAAGGTCAATGGTGTACAGGTGCGGTATTTAACTGCATACAACACGAATATCCATGTTCTTTGTCTGATATTTGGTAGTCATTATGCATAGCCTTATTCTGTCAGATATGCTTCCATTAATTCCCGACCACTCATCATAGTCTGAATTTTTCTGATTATAATTGTATTTCTACAGTATAATCAATTCTATAACAAAATCATTAGCAGTGGATTTGCATTATACATATAATAATCGTATTCTGTTAGCAACCATTGCCTTAAATCCGGACCACTGACTATCCCTTTCTTCCAAATTTCCAACATCTTTCTTTAGTAAAATCATTTATAATGCATGTGTATGGTAAAATCATTAGCAATGCATTTAGATTATAAATATAACAGACATATTTTGTCAGTAACGCTTCCATTAATCCCTGACTACTGACAATCCCTTTGTTCTTGATTTTGAATACATTTCTAAAGTGAATTTATTTACAATAAATTTCTTTTGTCAAATATTTTTCTATAATAAATCATTAGCAATGCATTATGCATATAATAGTCCTATTCTGTCGGTAACGCTTGTAATAATTCCTGACCGCTGACAATTCCGTTCTTCTTGATTTTCAAAGCACAACAAACAGACTGATTGCCGAAACTTGCTAAAACAAATTATACAAACATATATTTTAGTTAGGGCCGGCCCTAGCGTTCCTGGTGCCCCAGGAAAACTGAACTTCAGCGCCCTTCAAAGTATAGTATTATCTTATTTATGTTTTACAGTGAGAAAAATAAATATATGGGAATAATAAGTTTATTACAATAACCAGGTAAAAGAAAACTGTTCTGAATTTCCTTTACCAATTGTTTCTCTTAGTTTCACCTCAACAAAAAGTATTTGACTGTCAGAGATTCCGGAAAAATCTGATTTCACATCAGGGAATTTACTGATTTTGACGTTTTATTCTCTTTGATTTATTCATTTTTCCCGTTTTTCCATTTGTATTTTCGCCCACCTGGTTGTGTTGCGTAAGAAGACATATATTAAGGAACATATATCTATTTCTGTATTGTCAAATGTTCAGTTATTTTCTCCCCGGGCAACGCCGGAATTCCCTGCTAGTATATGCATGTATGTATATATATTACTGTTTATTAAATTTCAAAAAGATTTGCTTTGAATTTGTTCGTTTCTTTGTTGAACATTTAAGTCCAAAAATGTTTTTTTACGCATTTAATTACAAGCTTTTTAATTGTCGACTAATCTAAATAATTCACGATGACGAGCGACTTATGAGCAAAGCAGAGAGATTCAAGTCACACCAAAAGAAGCAACTGACCAAAGAGATTCAAGTCACACCAAAGCAGAGAGATTCAAGTCACACCAAAAGAAGCAACTGACCTGGTGTTCTTCGTCCACACTGAAGTAAATTACTTGACCGTCGGCCCGAATTCCACAGAACCAAAGAACCTAAATACTTCCTCATCTAACAAATAATTTTGATATTTACTAAGCTTACTAACTCAAGGCCAGGTGGCAATAGGAAGATTGTATTACGCTAATCTTTCAAATGGGAGAACATGTCTACCTTGAAAATCAACATTCAAAATCCTGGCTTTTACTCGAGCTCGAACACCAACCGCTAGCAAACACGCAACTATCTTAACCACGCTGCTATTCGCTAAAATTAGATCAGTCTAGTACATGACCACGATGATATTGATGTTAATGCTTATTGACATTTACTAAGCTTAGTACGAAAATGGAGGGTAAGGAGATTGCGACAATCTTCGAAATAGGGAGAGCCTGCTTGTCTTGAAAATCAGCATCCGAAATTCTGGCTTTTATCTGGGCACCGGTGAGAAATACGCATCTATCTCAGCCACCAAGAATACCGAACAATTTTATATTCGTCTCTGTATTAAAAAAATTTTGCAACGAATCTTCTCATGTTGTTTAAACCTAGAAACAACGAGTTATTTTTAACAGATTATTTCGGTCGCTAATTTTTCTGATCACCGGTCTGTTAATAGAATAGTTATGAGTGAAAGATTATTTTGGTGAGTCAAGCTTCGCGGAATAGCGGTAGGGATAAGTGACCGATTCCGTGTTGGTTTAGGGTATCCTCTACAAAAAAATAATCTCTTTTAATTCTTCCAGTGAAAATATAATGAAGTTCGTCATGTAAACACTTGTGCATGTGAAAATGTTAATACATTTAAACTGGTTTGTTCCCAATAATTTGAATAAATCTTTGTCAAAAATAGAACCCAAATCAGTGTTTTTGCTTTGTATTTTGCAGGCATTCTACTCAGCGGTTTTGCGACATTTGCGCCGAAATTCATCGAATCTCAATTCAGTTTATCAGCATCAGAGTCGGCAGTCTATGTTGGTGAGTTAATTTGATTAATTTTTATTTGCAATAGAAAGGAAGCATATATTTCACTTTGATAATCGAAGTTATTCCGATACTCTCACAGTATATTCGTGAACTTCTAAAAAATGTGCAATACTTACATAATATATATAGGTATTGCACAAGTTCACGAATATACTGACCGCAGTAGGACTAGGAAGATTATGTTTCGCCAGTTTTCCATATTGGGAGAGTTTGCCTGCCATGGGACCAAACATCTGAAATTATGGCTTTTACCTGGGCTGAAACACTTCTCGGGCACCGGAGGCAAACACTCACTAATCTCAGCCACTAAGCAGGCCCTTTGAGATGTTTACAGACAGATAATTATACAGATAAGTTTAATCTGAAAAATATCGAATTATATACAAGCATATATATATATATATATATATAAAATATACTACATTTGTCCACAATTAATACAGCGCTCACACTTGTACATATATATTTATTAAGCTTAACTTAGTCTGGCACAGGACCACAGTGAAGATCGAACTCATTGCACTAATGAATTGTCTGCGAAAACATCGCACAACGACAGACGTCCCAAATATGCTACCAGCGCTAGGTTTTTAAACCCAGGTCTGTGCTTTTCCATACCTGTCTGGAGGTTTTTATTTTAAAATTTAATGAAATCTAAGTTTGTCCACACATTACAGTTTCTCATGTGTTTATTACTTAAATCTGTGGAATAGCAACCGGAAACGATTCTTAACTCATGTATTCCTCATTATACAAACTTTGCACTAACTTTCATATTATGTATCCAAAAATGTTTGTTAAATGTATATAAAATTTACGTATTTATATTTTTCACAATATCAGTTTCGTTAAATGTATTTCTTCTTACGTTATGAAACAAACAACCTTTCTATAGACTCAAAACAGCATAGTATAGTGAAATGATTTCAATTTTGGAAGTTTTCTATGAATAGTAATGATAACAGAAGTAAGTAACATTTATTTGCAACACTATGTAATAGCTAACTAGTAACTGTTAATAAATAGGTAAAGATTATTTTAAAACTACCTAATTGAGTTATGTTATCTGGGTTTTGGCGTAGAATCTGGGTTTATTTGAGCGAGGGATCTGGGTTCTTTTTGGAAAAGCTGCTGGCAGCCCTGGCCCCAACAAGAATCTATTTTATGCCTGGTGTTGATTTCAGGCGATTAGAGAGTGAAACAAGGAGGTTAAAATGAAAGATAACCATTTGTGCTAGTGTGCATGTATATATGTGGTAAGGCGCTAGTATGTTCTTGTGGAAACGGGATTGAAACTCGTCGGAAGCTAAATCTTTGTTCTGAATTTCCGTAATTTAAGAGTTTGCATATAAGTCGTTTTATCGTTACTAGGTAAATTGGTTTATTAGAAATTTATAGAAAAACTAAAGTGTTGGTCTCTTTTGATATAGTATATAATATTAATTTCCTGTGCACTAAGATAATTATGCGACAGATCGCGAAAGACAGTGAAACACTAACGTAGTGCCACTATTACTATTACAGTTAGAGTACAGCAAGAACAAAGACAGTCGTGGAAGATATGAGAGATTAAATGTATCCTTTGTAAACACTGTTATTTTTGTAGATTAATTGCTAAGGCATTCCTACATGGAATCGGAGTTTTCAAGGGAAACGAGATGCGGGTTGAAAATGGTCAGAAGCTACATTCTTGTGCCGAATTTCTATAATTTAATAGTAGATATATAGATATACAAACATGTATACTCCAAGATAAATAGATTTCAAACGTGGCAATGCTAGATAGACGTAATGATAAATAAGAAATATAAGCGTAGAATTGTTTTTTAACCAAATAAAAGAAACAGACTGTAACTCGCGTCAGAAGTAACTCTTCGCAATACTTTTATGATGATGTAAGTGCAATTCTAATTTATCTTTAATACAAATATGTTGTTGTTGTTTTTTTTAATAAGAAAAAAGATAAGAAAATCTTGATGGGTTTGTTCCTCTAAATTCCCACGGTGGATCATAGTGAAATAAGCCATGAGTCTTTCGACCCGCTTTCACCTCTCTAAGAACGTTTTCTTCAAAGAATTTCACAAAGCACCAGATGGAAAGTAATTATTATGTTCGGATGTATACATAGTTTACTTGAAGATTATCGTATTCTTTTTGATGGGTTAAGTGATCTTTTCCCCTGAAATCTCAATCGGATAATTGGTGCCAATCTTTGAAAAGCGACTTCTGGTTATGCGTTATCTTGTAGTTTATAACTGGGCCTTAATCAAGGTCCAAGTTTATCTACCAACTGGTTTCTTGCGTTCATTATCCAAAACGCCAACTTCTTTATAGTCCAACAGATAAAGTATCTTATGTTAACTGCTACGTTTTAACCTTCTTTTCTTTTTTCTTTTAAAAAGAAAAAATATCTCTAAATGTTTTGTCGAAAGCAGCACCTCAACCAAATCCATGGCCAGTGGCATACTCATTTTGCATTGCCGCTGATTTTTAGACCGACCCAAGTTTTACAAAACTACAGGGTGGGTGAGAATTAACTCGCTATTAGAAATTATAACGAGCTTTTGTAAATATTGCTCTATTTTCGTGACTTCTTCCTGTGGGGGTTGGCGAAGGAGGAGATGTACCGCACCAAACAACAAACTCTGGACCAACTAGAGAATCACATTCGACATGTTATGGCCAACATTTCCTGCAAAGTTCTATTATGGACAACGTTGAATTTTAACACAACAGCCAAATTCTACCATTCTATGGTCCAAAGTAAAGCTATTTTGACTACAATCGACCAATAAATAACAAAGGTATTACCAATTTCCAATAGGGAGTTTCTTTTCATCCACCCTGTACAACACAACCATTATATATATATATATATATATAGCGAACTTGTTCACCAGGCAATTTTAAAAGGATGAAGATGACTCTGAAAAAAAAACGCTAATCAACTGTGGACTTCAATTTTCTTTATGTTCATGAAATCTAATCTAGATAAAGTTGAACTCGTTGAACTGACATATTTATTACTGTGCACACAGTAAAACAACCGACACATCTCAATTAAATGAGTTTAATCTTATCTAAAATGATTGTCATGTTCTTTATGACTTAATCTCTTTAGCTTTGTTTTTCATTCCAAACAATGGCAACTTATTTTTTGTCGCTTCTCTTTTCGACAGGTTATGTCGTAGTACCAGCCGGGGGTGGAGGTACATTTTTAGGAGGAGTGCTGGTGCGTATGTTCAAACTGAAAGTCCGGGGCATTATACGAATGTGCCTCATTCTCTCCTTGATCCTCATACCACTTTTGCTCATTTTCCTCATGCGGTGCCAAGAAAATCGATTTGTCGGCATCAGCGTGCCGTACAATGCCTCCGACAGGTTAGTATCCATTGCCTTTTTCTGACAGGAATTATCACTTCAGGACTTATGCTCAAAGCCATACTAATGGGAGTACTTACTGAGGAACAACATCACTGAGAATTGTTTGCAAGACAAACACGATAACCATGTACCATAGCAGATGGTACAATATTTATTTAGAAAAAAAATATATTACATTTTTTTGTAATTTTACCTGATTTTGAAATATATTTATTTGTATATTGTCAACCTCCTCACCAAAAATAGGGGAGTAAACCGATATTTAAAATCCCCATCCCTCTACCGTGATTTTAACCCATGACCTAGTGATCGCTAGCCTGGTGTGTTATCACCTGCGCTAAACTGACATGTCTTACATATCTCTAAAGATTATAGTAGAATTACACAAGGACGTAGAAGTAGGAGATTCTGGAGCAGCCAGGCTTGTTAAACCTATGTTTGTAATTGTTTATGGGTATTTCACTATGCTTACTAAGTATGATCCCCGAAGATTCGAGAATATATATATTGCTGCAGTCTCCCTTAACCTATAAGAACCCAGGACCATTTCTACTTGAAGGAACATTATGTCGGATTCTGGGTAGGCAAATTGATACAGTCACGTGACTGCACCAAGATGTTCAGTGAATGTCACTTAGTACACTTCATGAGTTAAAATCAAGGATAACATATAATATTATATAAGAGACTGGAGATCAATTAAATTGTATGTGACACCGGTGTCATAGTGGGTTCTTATGGGTTGTAATAAAATAATTCATAGGAGTAGAATATGCGTCTAATAGACAACTGAGGCGGAATTCTACGTTGCTACAACTGTACCGGACAAAAAGACTAGTTCGAGGAAACCAATACGAAAAGCTCTATTCAACCTATAAGTTGCTCTTTGGTTGAGTTGGTAACTCACTCCGACGATAAGGGAAGCGAATTCAACCAATATTACTTTGTCTTAAGTTGTTTCTTAGATGAATTATTTCCGTAATATCATTTTCAGACTAGTTGATCTTTCATCTTATTTCTGTTGCTTTTTATCGCAACGCTCTGGACATTTTTTGTTGTTGTTTTTTTTACATTATATTACCGTTAGGTAAGCATCATGAATCGGGAACAAAGAAGTAGCTTAGTACATTGCGTACTTTTCAATCGAAAATCGAAATATAGTGTTTTTGTTGTTATCAGAAAGTTCCTCCTATAAGCACAAAACATTCTTTTTCGACGAACTTTAACCGTTACATATCATTCATTTTTATAACAGTCCGTGGGAAAACCACTTTTAAGAGGAATAAATTCACTTAAATCGTATAAACTTTCAACCAGTAAGTGTCACCTAGGGCAACGCATTCTATGCATCTTCAGCAGTAGCCTGTGCAATGTTACTGGGTTTTTTCTTTTCCTTTTTTAGTTACAATTTATTCCCGTTAATTATTTTTAACTAAGCATTACAATTAATTACTACTGTTAATAAACTAATTGAAATGCAATGATTATTTCAGGAGGACAACTCCATTTTTGGTCGGCAATCTGAACGCAGAATGTAACATGAATTGTCATTGCACAGACGGGGACTTCGATCCCGTATGTGGACGGGACGGCTCCGTCTATTTTTCCCCCTGTCACGCTGGCTGTAAAACTCGTCTACCCGGTTCACAAAAGGTAAGTAAAAACAGTTATATCTAGTTAAGAATAAAACAAATATATAATTTACTCTATGTAACATTTTACTAACCGTAATAAAAAAAATTTGTTTAATTCAAATTCAAGAAAGCTGGTGTAGGAAACAAATAGAAAAATCAGGGTATATATAAGATCACGTATAAGTTGTAAGAACATTGCTCACCTGAAGATACGAAGAAGTGTGAAATAAATTTGTCGTGAGGATTCCATAAACATATATATTATACAAGCTCTATTTTAATAAATATTGAGCACTATTATTATAAATACATCATAATAATATTTTATTATTATTATTATTATTATTATTACGATGAGAATATTGTGTGTGTAACACTTTTCAATGAGTGCACAGATACTGCACTCTGATCCTCGGCAGAGGACGCTAGGCAGAGTACTCCTATCTTAGACAGAAGTGCCGATCCATACGTAAATAATCCCTTTATTTTTACGGGTACTATGCTAATCTATAAATATCACCTCTCCTTCTGGAATACCTGCGTAGAATGTCCCTTTTTGTGTGAGTGGGTAGTGCAGGTGAATACCCACCTCTCTTTTTTCTCCCGCTAAATTTACTTTCTTTGCTAAAATGGAACTATTACTTTTACTATTACTTTAAATCACCAAATGTCTGTGTTAGCATAACCCAGGGACGGCTAGATCTATGGCTACCAAATCTTTTGTGGTTACTAATAGAACCCAGGAGCATGTTTCTTTCACATATTAGTCTTTGAACATTAAAAAAAATAATGTGGGGTTTGCGTTCGCGCTTTCCCCGATAATAATGATCTGATTTCCATGTATATAATATTAAAAGTCTGATTCCGTTTATCTGTATGTGACCTCTAAGTAGCCAAAATGGTGCATTGTAGCCAGAGGTAGAGAATTAAGGTACCTCTAAAAAACAGCTTTGGTTTCTTATTAGGCCAAGTTTGACAATCCCGCCCGCAAGGCGTGGATTTCAGGTAGTTACCAAAATTCAACAGTCCAATGATAATATGGCACGTCCACATTTCAACCACTGCAAACGATTCGATTGGTGTGGGGACTTAATGTGTGGTCTGACTCTTTCTAACCAACTATTTATCTTTGCATCATATTTAAAGTTGTGTATATCTTGGTGAGATTTAGCAGGGAAAACAATTTATCTTAAGAGAAGGGAAAGTACCAAATGTCACTAGCCAAGCAACTTGGAGAATATGTCCTTACCTTCAATCTACAACCTTAGGCTTCAACTGCTGAACTAAACCGTCATATGCAGCTGACTGTTTTAAAATATTGAGAGAGAAAATGTCATTCATTGGCTCAAATCTTCCTCAGTCGCGGATGACATTATGTGGTTTTTCACAGATCTGATACAAATTTGGCAAGTCTTATCAAATCTCCTGCACTCTCATCGGGATCTTGTCGACGCCAACGCCATTGTGATCTCTGCTGCCTCGGTTCTCTAATCGATCTATTACTGTTCCGATGTCTTCGCAAGTGTCTTTGGGATCGATTTATGGACACGATCTCTACATTCATAATCTATTTTTACCGCATGTACGTTCATATTCTATTACCGCAGGTACGTTCATAGTCTATTACTGCTGCTACGTTGGGCACAAAAAGAATATGTTACAAGAGTATGTTGAGAAATCAAGGTTTAGTTGGGATACTTTCGTGTAGCGATAGCATTTCAAAATAATGGAATCCAGGCTTCGTTTAACGTGTTACGTGCGCGCAGACACACGCGCGGGAGCACGCGCACACACATATCTGCAAAAATCTGACAACTTGACTGATCTCGAACACAGCTAAACAGATATACAAAACTGGCCGTTCGGGAGAAAGGTTGAAACGTTTTGATTCTCCAAGATGAAATTGCTGTTAAAATTTGACTCCAAACCAACACCACGAATTGAGTTGCTAGTTACTTTTCTTTTTAGGCTTTCGTAATTTAAAATTATGGCGGTTCGATTGTTGTGCGGACTAACAAAAAAGCCCCGATGTTTGTACCACCACTATTACCACAATAGCTACTATAATGTATACATTTTACTTATGTCTTTCTCCTTTGATGTTTACAGAGGTATCACAACTGTAGTTGCATCTACACGAACAACTCCACCCACATGGACTACATGGCCGAAAGCGGCAAGTGCCCGACAAAATGCAGCAAATTGTCTCTATTTATGCCCGTCTTTGCAATTGTCATGCTAGTGACCTTTAACATCAGTATGCCTGCCTTGACGGCTACTTTACGCTGTGTACCCCAGAAGCAGCGGTCGTTCGGCCTTGGAATACAGTGGATTGTGGCGAGATGTTTAGGTGAGTAACTGCTGATCAATAATACCTGTGTCCAAGTTGGAGTTGACTTTGCCCCCCCCCCCAACTCGCAACAACAAGAACAAGAACAATCCTCACCCAATTTAGGGGAGTAAACTCTTCACTGTTTGTCTATCCCATCATGTTAAATCAAACCGATATATAAAATTAACATTTCCCTACCGTGATTTGAAATCACAACCAAATGTCTTTAATAAAAATCGCTGAAATTAACCTATCAAGAATTCTTTAAAATAGAAAAAACGGAGACGTTCCTTTTGAACTAGACTGTATCTGGTAATATAATTATACTACTATTCAGCTTGTTTGTTTACGACCGTTACGCTTGCTGATTACAAATGATTCTCCTCATATCTTTCATCCTTTCTCTTCTCCCTTCCCATCCACCCTTGCAATGTAATGAACAAGGGTAAGAATGGAAACGTGTGCTTATGCTTGAATGGGAGCAAAACCTTCACTATAACGGTCATTTAATCAGTACTCCTCTCCCACAAGTCTGAAGCCTAAAAACTATTGTAGTAGACCATAGGAATATAGACAGATTGCAAAAGTAATCAAACCACAGACATCAATCTCATTCTCTCCTTCTCCTTCCCACTTTTTTCCTTTTGAATTTTGTCTGCATCCTGCTCGGCACTCAAGGAAATATAAGCTGGGTCTTGCAGAAATCATATGCAATGAGTCTGGCTCAGTCATCAGTAGTTGGTGTTCAAATCCATGCAAAGACCACGTAACGAATGCTGATTTTCTTAGTGAACATACTTTCTACCCCCTAATCCTCCTGTGGCCTTGTGCCAGGCTTGGCATAAGTTGGGAACGCATGAATGTCTAGTTAGAAACCGTCAACCAAAACTGTCACCAAAACTGTCAAAATAGGTTTCTACCAGTTTTCAAGTTGGTCTGGCTGACTGGCTAATTATATATGTATCACGCACACAGGTCGCATCAATGGAGCTAGAGGGCTGAAAATTTCAACATTTACTCCTTATTATGTCTAGAAAAAACTGTTTTTTGAAGATTCACTCCTAAATAGGTTCAATTTGCAATTTAAGTTTATGCTAAATTGATCACTAGTTTGTGTCCGCTTGTTTTTTTTAAAATTCAGACTTTTTTTTAGTGATCACTGCCCAACAAAATGCGAGAGAAGTAACTTATTCATTGATCACCCCCTTTTCCCAATTTTTTAATTCATCACCCCGAATACGGCATGCTGCCAAAAGACGTTGGTCACGTGACGTTTTCTATTGAGTGACTAACCAGACCTGTTTCTTATTATGTTTGATGAGGTCCGTTATCAAAAAGTAGAATTATAACGAACCAAACAACGAAACATTATTAAGCTGAGATACTGATTGCCTGCCTCCTAGCTGACATTGTTACGTATTTCCCAGCGGAGAAAGAGGTTGGTGTTCGAGTCCAAGTAAGCTTTGTAAATATCGCGAACCACACTGTCTTTCATTTTTTTTTTATTAAATTTGACTAATTGTTGCCTTCATCCTAATTTTTGTTGTTTTTATACAACTTATTAATTCGGGCCACTGAAACAGACGCCCGAATTAATAAGTTGTATAAAAACAACTAAAATTAGGATGAAGGTAAAAACTGGTCAAATTTAATAAAAAGTGGTGTGTTACAATAATTCATCCAATAATAATAAAGATTGATTTATAAAAAAAAAAAGACTACTAGGTCTCATATGTAAAACAACATAAATATAGTGCAGAGAGTCGGTTGTAGGGAGTGAGTTTATGAGTGTAAATCAGCTTCCGCTAATACATGATGTCTTCATGGCCGATCTGTAAAAGCAGCTAGTCTCTAGACTCTAAACTAGTCTCCCTCTGGCAATGGGCGTGTGAGTTCGATTCTCACCGAAGGCTTATCTCACTTGTCTAACATCAGTTTTCATCCACCCGTATATCATATTGTCATCTATGATTCGTATTCTTAGGGACGCTCTTCTTCAAATGCAGGACAATCTTATTGTTAATATTAATTACTATGGTCAGTTATCCCGTTACGTTTAATGCCTGAAAAATGAGCAACGTCTAAAATAAAATATTGCTGTGTGGCCCAAGAGTTGCTTTGTTTTTGGTTTACAAAATTATATTCCAACCACTTACGTGATATCAAACTGATATTTAATGTAGGCTGTTTTTGAGATTTTCCAATAACTCACAAAATAATTTCGGCTTTGCAGTCGGCTTTTGTAATAGACACGGTGAGACTTTGTGCCTTGCGGTCCTCCAGTTTTGAAGAGACCTTTTTACTTCAAGAAAGTAAGCCACATATCGTCGCAGTGCCAGTGAGACGCGACGAGGGAAAAGACGTCAGTGCCAGTCTCTTCTCTTCTGGAATGTAAATACAGCACTACTAGTAATCGCAGTCCAAGTCAACGGAAGGTCATGTACGGGTTTCTCGCTGGCGAAAAATGAGCGGGAATCCCGGATGCTGCAACAGCGCAGCCACACGAAGTCTCTTCGGCTGTGGTTGGGCAGAGGTCGACGGTTCGATCTCGTGGTCGGCACCATTTTTACAGCTTTGTTAAGCTACTCTGACACAGGCCAACATAAAGCTATCAAATAAAATGACAAGAAGTAATGTAAATGGGGGAAAAAAAACAACATTATAGCAATTTCAAATCATTGTGTATTTAGTTATCTAAGTTTATTTCTAGATTTTTCCCAGTGAAAGATAAATCAAGTCGCATTAAGTAATTCATTGTTATATTAATGTGGCCTTGTGCAAAATGTGTACTAGTTCAGCAAGTAGCTAATAAAATTACCGTTTCTTTTCTTTTTCTTATGTTTATAGACATATGATTACTTCCTCTTCAAGCCTGTTGATAGATTATGTATCTTCTAGCTATTTTAAAACATATGCTTCCATGTACTTATAAAATCTTTGAGAACCTCTGTGTACAAATATCTGCAAGAACTATAATTTGGCTAAAGTCTATTCATTGATTTTTGTTATTGATTTGCTTATTTGTTTTACTTTTCAGGTTCGATTCCTGGACCCATAATGTTTGGTAAAATGATTGACCTGACCTGTCGCCTTTGGCAGCGTAACTGCTCAGACAAAGGATCTTGTCATTTTTACGACAACGAGCGCATGGGGGTCTACCTGATGGCCCTAACGCTGATTGTGAAAGCCCTATCGTCGTTTTTCTTCTTTTTAGCGTTGGTTATGTACAAGGCTGCGCCCACAAGGAACCGCGTGAACATGGCCAGCGACAGTACGTCCTCGGCCCTCTCGACGTTTAGTCATCGCACAATTAAGCAAGACGGTAGTGTTCAGAATTGTCTAGAAGATGTCGATGAACAATGCGAACGGACGCTAATGGAAGATAATCCACCCCAGTCATAAACGCCGTGACTACAACAAAACGGCTCATAAATCACATACGCACATTGATGTACATATCAACACATATATATTTATATATACACGCGTATGTGTATTCATATGCGCGTATCTATGCACGGATAATTATAT
>VCCN01005562.1:8536471-8559171 GCA_006491835.1 Architeuthis dux
CTTTAGTTTTCATTTTTTTCAGTTCTGACTTTGTGAAATAATGAACAATGTAAATTAATGAACATATTCTAATGTTGTAGCTAAAAGTAAAATTTGCTGGCATATATAATGTTTTAGAATAAGGTCGATGGGTTCATGTCGAAGGCAAGGTTATGTTTTTTCTTCTTCTTACTTCTATAAATTATTCTAGGTGTGTTAATTAATCGTACAAATTCCTACATTTATTCAAAGCGATTCTATTTTGAAACCATCCGTGTGTGTGTGTGTGTGTGTGTGTTTATTCGTATAAGTAAACGTGTATACTATGCCTTGGAGCATATATTTATTTTTCTAAATAGAAGTATCCTCCACCTTTCGAAAGTTTGCTTTTCACCACTTTTACGAAGAAAGTCAAAAACCGAAAATAGCGTTTCTTTTGCGGCGAGCCGTTATAGAGGCAACTGCACCCTCTTGTCCCCTCTCCTACACCCCAGACTCCTGTACCTCCCACCACCCAAACCTCCGACGACTCAGCCTAACATACTATAATTACCATTTTGGGGTCGGGAAACGCTAAAAGATCAATTTCCTGATGTAAATTAATGGTAATTGCCTTTTCGCTTTACGCCATTTTGGCTTACAAAATGTGTTTAGGAACGCTCTACTTTCGGATAGCGGGGAAATCTGTATTAAGTATGTTGTGTTCTATAATATTTAGTTTTCTTTAAAACATTAAAACAATTATATAAATGCATTTTATTTATGCATTTTCACTTCTACTAAAAATAAAATTGTATATCTATTCAAATATTAATGTATTTATTTATATACTTTGTATATATACTAGCATAAAACCCGTCATTAAATATTAAATACTTAAAATTGAATATTAAATTATAAACATTTTCTAATTGTAGC
Organism: Architeuthis dux; assembly: GCA_006491835.1. NCBI lineage: Eukaryota > Metazoa > Mollusca > Cephalopoda > Oegopsida > Architeuthidae > Architeuthis > Architeuthis dux. Next base: position 8,537,369 of record VCCN01005562.1, read on the forward strand.
CAATTGTATGCTTTCAATCTATCTGTAATTTGTTTCTCCAAGTCAAAGTGAACTACGATTTCCGGTGACATAACACGAAAGATCTCCTTTTTATTTAGATCTTTACTGGATTGGGTGATAACATAAGTAGTTTTACTTTTCAACAAAATAATCTCCCTGCCTGTCCCATTTCTACTTTCTACATTGGGTGGGTTCGAGTTGCCGTGCTGGTGAAGGGGGCGGTGCGCACGCAACACAATTGATGACAACGGCTTTTATATAGTTGTGTGTGTGTGTGTGTTGGTAATCTGGTCTCGCAGATCAATACTACTGAGTAGTGAGTTCGATCCTCACTGGGTGCGCCAATCCTGTGGGTGAAAACCATGGTTCTCCGTGTTGTCACGACTGACAAGAAAGTTGTTTAACAATTACAAAGTACATAATGAATGCATGTTTTGCCTCAGCTTAGAAACGACCTTTGTGTAGAATAACCCCCCCCCTCTTTGAGGTGTCGGACTAAGCTGATCTAAGTATCTAAAATTTACTTTTGAATACCTCCACAAAAGCATCGAAGATACTTATTTGAGTTGACAAAAAACAAACTCAATCTTACATACACAAAAATAAAACTACTAACGCTGATGAGGCCGATAAAAATTATTTTATAGATGTCAGTCAAGTAATGCATAGCTTATGATTATTAATAGGACCGTTCTCTTCGCATAGAAAGGTGGCTTACATACGCACATATTCTGAATTTAAATAAGGTTTTACGATTATAGGCATCTGCTCTGTTGTGGTTTGCGGGTTAACCTTTGACTATTATGACTATAATATACACCCTTTGCTTCTAATATTTACTAGGCAACTTTGTACGACACGAAGCCAGTTGAGAGAAGTTGCGGTAGGAAGATTAAAAATCGACATTCGAAATTATATATATATATATATATATATATCCTTTAGATTAGAAGATTAACGCCAGATGAAATTATTATAAACATTCACTAAGCTTGATTTCCCGCGGCAGGGTATGGCCCAATACTCCCCAGGGTTCGCACGACCAAAAATATATCGACTGTTCAAAACTCAAATGGTAATGGGCAGGCCATGTTGCAAGAATGTGTCAGACAACCCCTGGACATCACGCCTCATAACGTGGAACCCCAGAGATCATATGCGAAATTGTGGTCGGCAAAAAAAATAAGATGGCATGACGATTTAGATAAGTTCAGAAAATATTGGGACCGCGACGCCCACGATCGAGAGTTTCTGGCGAATCTTGGGGAAGGTCTATGTCCAACGACGGACATTAAAAGGCTGATGATGGCGGGGGATTGTGTTCGTAAGATTGTGTTGCACCAATCTTCCAAGCAGGAGTTATGCTTGCCTTAAAACTCTGCATTCGAGATTGCCTTTTACCAACCCCTGGCGCCGACGGGAAACGCGCAACTGTCTAACCAACCAAGCAAACCCTAAATAGCTATTTGCTAGGCTTAACTTAGTCTAACATGGCGCTACGGTGAGTGTTTCAGATGAAATGATGATTGTTACTGTTTTCAAAGTCTTAGAATTGATATCTACTCGGTTTGGCGCAATGCCAAATGAAAAACAAAACATGGTAGGGATATTTGGTTGCGCCAATCTTACCAGTAGTAATAGCCCCCGAACGCCCACCTGTAGCACCGGTGAGAAATACGCAACTATTTCAATCCCTAAGAAATATGCAAATATGTCAGTCCCTTCAGGAAATATCTTTCCCTTTAAGGAGTCCTTTTGACTCCTTAAAAGGGAAAAATATTTCCTTTCACTTTTAACCACTTGAAGGGAGGGGTGTTTCCTTCACCTTTGACCCCTTATAGGAAGGGAACATTTCCATACATTTTTGACCAATTAAAGGGGGAAAAGTTTCCCTTCGTTTTTGATCGCTTAAAGGCGGGGTGGGGGGGAGTTTCCCATAACTTTTGAATCCTTAAATGATTATATATAAACATAACATAAGAATATATATATATATATATTGAACGGAAGTAAGGACCCAGTTTAGCATTATAGTTACATTGTAAATAGAACCACCCCTTCTAAAACCTTTTAAACAAAAAACAACTTTTTCTCAAAACTTTTCTCTTTGAAACCCCCCCTCTATGTCCATTGAGCATGCATGCCAAATTTGGTTAGGCTGCGCCCATGTTTGGGTGGTTTCTATAGCGTGAGAGACAAAATGACATACAGACAGACGTGTGACACCTCTCACGTTTTGGGTTTTTTTTGTAATTCTGTGAGCAGCTGGCAAAGACAATGATGAATTGCTTCATTGTAAAAGTACTTGTAACACCCGTTATTTAGTAGCGTCTGTCTCTGTCCCTGTCTCTGTCTCTCTCTCTCTGTCTCTGTCTCTGTCTCTGTCTCTCTCTCTCTCTCCCATATATATATAAATGATACGTATGTTGGAGAGGGGAAAGTCAGGGTATGTGAATGTATGTTGAAAGTAATTCTCCTTTAATCTTAATATTTTTAAGCCTCTATATAAGCCAGTTCGTGTCTTGTGATAAACTATGCTAAGTTCAGTAAATATCTATTAAACTCTTCCTTGATTACTTTAAACATCAGATTTCCTAGGTTCAAACGCCGACCACGACTGCCAATTACAATCCACCTGATACTTGTAGCCAGTAAAATTGTCTGAAACAGAACGAACAACAGGGCCACTATAAACTTTTTAAACTTCCTTTGCCCGTAGTTTTTTTTCTTCTTCTTTGTTTCCCCTGGAACAAAACTTGCTTGACGATTGCATACATTCTGGATATAAGGTATTTAACTGAATTTATGAATTCGTTCAGCCTGTACATATGGCGCCTCACCGTCGGGCAGTGGTCAACGAGCTAGTCAAGCAGAACATTACCACTATGTAGTGAATTTGATCCCTACTGGGTGCCCCATGCATCTGACCTTGCCAAACTAAGCTAAAGCTTACTAAATACATACAAACACCCGCGCGCGCGCACGCACACACACACAAATGTACACGCACGCACACACACATACATACACAAATGTACACACACATAATGCTTTGCATGTTTTATGTATTGTGTGCATACACATATTCAATTGGGACGTAGCAGGACTTAATTAGGTTCATCTTCATCGCATGTTCCCGGGTGGATTTTCGATAAGTAAAATTAATTAACTGATCAGCTAGCTAAATGAAATTAGCTGATCAGCGTGTTAGCTAACATGGAGCTAACACACTGATCAGCTAGGCTATAAAAATCAGTCAATTTTGATTTTGACAATAGTGTGCTGTCAGAAAGCCGTCCAATAATTTGAGATGATAACCATTTTCAAGAAGCCCTGACCGCACACACTCACGCCCATCACAAATTCTTGCGAGCGGTTTCCTAACCCTGTATTTAGGATTATTTTTTCCAAACTGAATTTTACATGGTTATTGATCATAAATACTTTGTGGGGTATATACATAAAAACAACCATGTCACTCTCTATTAGGTCCATCATATAAAGCCAGTGTTTCATTTCAAAGGCAATTGAACCAAAAGCGGCATAAATATAAGCTGATCAAACGATGTATAATCTTGATCAGCTTGTGGTTAGGTATACATTGATTGTTTTTATATTTATATATATATATATATATATATATATATACCATCTTGATCAGCTTACATATATACATAAGCAAGGACTTTAGTTTTAGTTTATATCATATCTTTGGCTGTCGATTATGTTCATAACCATCTCATTATAAACATCTTAATTTGCATGCATCATTGCACATCGTAGCATTGCAGGATCTGGATTTAAAAAATCTCCCTACTTCTTTGAATCCGAAATTATTCAAAAGAAATAAGTCACTTGTGGCCGTAAGATTATTTTTTACTGCAGTTGTGATTGTTTCTTTTACTTACTTAAATAGGTTATATCTACACATCTCTCATGTAATCACAAGATTGGCGGAATACGCATGTACTAGTCGTATTGTTTGTTAGATGCTAAGAAAAATGAGTTTAATTTTTTTAATTGTGTTAATCTTTATCATTTTATGCTAGAATTTCTTTTTAAAAATCTTTGGGCGGTGAACATTGTGTGTTTGATCTGTCATCTGAGTCATTAAAAAAGCGTGGAAATCAAGATAGCATCTCGGTAAAAAGGAAAACGTAGACAATATTAAGCAAGTCTTCTTTCTTCAATAATTTCGCCTCAAATATTGATGGGCTGATGGAAAGTGTTGTTGTCGAGCCCAAATTACACATCAGTTTGAAAGACACAAACACCATTCAAGAGCACTCATTTTGAAAAAAATTTTAAATTTTAAATTTAAAAAAAAAGATGACATGTTACAAGGTTAAAACGACCGCATTGACCCTAACAACACTTGCTTCCATAATCACAATTCTACGAAAATCGATTTCCAAATGTACTAGTTTCAAATCTTTTATTACTGCATAATTCACAGGTTCACTCAAACATTGTCAGGATAAAAAAATGACATTTTAAGATAGGAAATGCGATTTATTGACTATTTTGAACAGTTTTACAAAAAAAGATAAACTTGAACTAATGTTGGTTCCTGTTTCAGAAAAGTGTTTGGTTTATTCACATCAATTAAGAAATTTTATTTTCTCTTTTACATCGTTAAAAAGTGTGGTAAATAGAAAAGCAGTTAAATGAACACATAAGTATTATGTCTGTAATGTTTCCTTTCAAAATAAGCCGTAATAAAAAAAAATTTAAACTTAAGGAAATTTGCAAACGTTCTACTGTTAACACATCTGAACATGTAAACAGATACAGGCCGATGCACAGTTGACAGAAGGGCCTTGCAAGTGGAAACCGTGGTCATTGGCGGCTCCCGAAACGAGATAATGTGAATATAGGAGTCTGCTAGTAATTTAGCTAAAGTTGCCTATTGAACTGCGCAGGACGTAAATTATCATCCTTTTAAGATTGTATTAATATTTGTTAATTAACACTTGAATGCCTGAGCAGTAACAGAAGCAAATCTAAAAGACCCGAAACCCAGGGTAATTAATGTTGGTGGGTGTTAGATGCCAACTTTACAATCCCGGGATGGACCGGAAGTTGATTTTTAACAGTAGAGTATTTCCGGCGACAGAAAGGAACGAAAAAGCTGACATCATTCAAAGCAAGGAATCGTAAAGCCCGCTTCTGATATGATGCAGAACAAATTATTTTGTGAGAGTCTAAATCAATTTCTCTGAACGCGAATAGTCCTTACATGTTTGCAAACGAATACCTCTGCTAACACACCCATGTGCGAACGAAAATCAGCAAACATTGTATTATACAAACAATTATCTTTACAAATATTTCAAGGTGCTATATTATTGTGAAAAAAATCTCAATAATAATTCATTTTCCATCCTTAATTGTTGTGCGTGTTTTTGTGTTGTTACGAAATGGTTTTTAGTTCGTTGAACTCGACGTAGGTGTCAGGGTTTAAAAACAAAAAAAAAACAATTGCAATTAGTCGTCACCATTTACGCAATAAAACTAAACCCAAATCTATTTTTGCCTGATCCAACAAAGAGTTACATGCTTTAAACCAAGATCGATTTGTTTCATATCGGCTCAAAATCAATGATTTTCTTTCTTTTTGTTACTTCTCTACCATCACAAAAAATGTTCATAATTTTCCAAGTGTATAAAAAACACACCAGTTTTAAATGCAATTTATAAACTCAATCTATTATTATTATTATTATTATTATTATTATTATTATTATTATTACTTTAACAATTTTTTAAAAATCAATTTTTGATCAAGTGATGTTTGAAAGTGTAAAAGTAGAATTATTTTGCCACAACCTGATTTCTTCCTATTCATTTTATGCACTGAATATACAAACATAATCCTAAAGTAGCATGTAGCATAACTTGAGTCAACTGAACTTTCCTGAAGTAGGTTCAAGTCTCACTGATAGTGACTTCATTACTGTGTTTCTATTAAAGTATCAATGGAAGATCAACTTGGAGCGAAATAATTCTATTTCCAATCGATTGATTGTTTGACTATTTTTATTAGAAAATTTCACCTTTCACCAAAAAGACATGTATGTATTCTTTTGAAGGGGTGTCAACAGGAATTATATATTATTGTAAATAGAAGAAAAATGAACACACCTTTTTCTATAAAATTATGTGAATACTTTACTGAGTGGTCTTTTTATTTTATCAGAAAAACGATATTTGGATCTTTTTCGTTATTCCCCACTACACTAAATAAATATAGCTATTACAGCTCACCGTATTTTGTTTGCTGAATAAATGTAAATAAAACAGCTAAGGACATTTCGGCAACTCGGTTGTTATGATCTTATCGTGATAATAACCTATAGTTAGGTTTAGGGTTAGTCAGTCAGTCAGAGCAATGGTTAGTTTGTGTTGGGAGCTTTTAATTTGTTTTTGTTTACAGTTAGTATTTAGTGTGGTTGGGACTAACGAAAAAGACGTTGATATTTCATTCAGAATCTTCGTGAAATCACAGGTGAGTTTTTAAAAAATCAATTTGAATGACTATTTCTGTTAACTATGCATATTTGTCGATCTACAAGACTAGTCCTCCTGGAAGTTTAACATAAATTTGGCATCATTGGAAGCGCAGTTTTATATAGATTAACATACTAATAGCCCACCACAATCCGCCCAGAGGAAATTCTTTTATGGGTCGATATGTAGAGAGCGTTTTTCGTGGAAAAAGTTCTAAAGTTAGTATACTAGATTAGGTGAGATTTAAAGCAGAAATGAATACACACGATCTGACCAAAACTGCAACTGCCATCTTTATTTGAAAATGGCTGCCATAAAAAATAAATTCGCAATATATGTCGTACAGTAGATTAGTTGAAATTACAAGCAGATTTGTTCGAAATGTGAAAAAAAAGTGTGAAAACTTGCATACGTAGATTTTGTTATGCTCTTTCATATAAAAACAGGACACTCACAATATGACCAAAACTGCAGCCGCCATCTACAATTCAAAACGGCTGCCATGAAAAAACAAAAATTGCATTATTTTACCTAACTGCCAGGCATTAGCTAATACAATCATTCATATCTATGGATACAATGTATAATCATATAGTCCGGGAGCCAGCAGGACCTACCGTGCACCTACCCCACACCGGACTCTATGAGTAGGGTACCAAAATGTTCCTTAGGATGTCCTCTTTAAGAAAAAATGATGTTTCGAAGAAAAAGGTTGATTGACATTTGAATACTTTAAAAGTCTACATCATGGTTTTCCGACATGCGGAAAACTACACATAATATTGTCCCGAGTGCACTCTTTGACTGAAAATTGTGGGGGTTATGGTTTGTTTTTTGTTTCTTATAAGTCAAACATCGGACAACTACAACATCAATCTTTTCAGAACATATTTATACAGATTTAAATTTCACTTTTAATATTAATGTATGTATTTGATGCACTTAATAAATGCCAATGTTGTATTAGATGAAGATGCCCAATGGTGATGGCTGAAAAGAAAAAGAGAGCACAGCAAATCAGAATCTGACATCATTCACTTTCCTGAATGCAGTTACGAGGAAGCATTCGCGATATTGAGAATCCGGTTGAAAGATTTCAGAAGATGATGAATATAGCCAAAAAGAGAGAGAGAGTCAGCCTACAGCATCCAATCAGCGCATAAACCATGTATGTCAACAGATACCAGATATTTATTCAGCAGAACATGGATATCATCGACATAATTTAGATCGTCTACAGAATTGTACAAAATGCAAAGTACCATATGAACAAAACTGCTCAAAGTCCAGAGGAGAAAGCACAGAGAAAAGGGATAAAGTCATCTTCAATCCAGATTGCATATTTTGCAGAAAAGAAGGATCCAAAAGATAAAACAAAAGGGTGTTTGGACCACCGAGAAATTGTCAAAGTTTGAGTTTGATGGATGGAAGACAGTTTTGAAGACCACTGAACAGAAACATGAAGAAGCACTGTTAACAAGAATCAGAGGCTATGATTTATTTGCATATGAAGCCCAATATCACAGCAGTTGCAGAAAAGCCTACTTAAAGAACCCTACTGACTGAAGTACCAATGAAGATGAGAGAGAAAAACAAGCTGAACCTCAGAAAGCTCATTATTTTGCCTTCCAGAAAGTCAGCAAGGTCATTGATGAAACCATTACGGAGAATAAACAAATTGTGAAGTTTGCAGACCTGCGGAAAATTTACGTTGAAGCGCTGCAGACAACCAAATTTTCAAACAGTCAATACAGAAGTGAGAAGCTCAAACAAAAGATTTAGAAGACTCCTGCCTACATTGAAAATGTAGCTTTCTGTAGTTTAGATTAGCCTGGAAAATTCCAAACATATCTTGTATATAATTCCCACGCAGATGTTGAACAGGCGATCAAATTTGACAGTGAAAGTTGCAATGTATTTGAGGAGAATCATTCTGGAAGCATTTCAGAACTCTGAAGATATTCCATGGCCTCCTAGTGCTGATTATTCGAGGAAAACTGATGTTTTGCCAGAGCAACTGCAAAGTTTTCTCACTTACCTATTCTCAGGAAAGGCTGATACAGTCCACCAAAGTGAACAGATTGGTACTTTCTATTAGGCAAGACATAAAAAGGTACAGCCAAAAACGTTAAGCTAGGTATTTAGCGTTTCACAAGGAAATTTCAACTTCATAGTCTATGGATTGCGGATTGTGGATTTAATTCTTGTAACGTGAAAGTTAGTATGTTAATCTACATAAAATTGCGCATCTAACAATACCAAAGCTTTATGTTAAACTTCCAGGTTGACCCCTATTTTGGGCAATTTCAACCAGATTACGTCTTTTACAGGGGAATTCCGATCCTGATTGATTGCCTATTGCACAGCTAAACCCTTTGGTGACCGGGTTCACTGTATTAGACATATTTGGATGTTTTAGTTTAATTTTTAATTTTTATTTATCAATTTGTTATTTATGTATTTATTAGTGCGTTCTCTGAGTAAATTAAACTAAGTTATTTTCTATTAAATTATTAGCATTATGTTTATGTATTTCTTTCAAGCAAAGGAATTAAGTTACGCTGTGTATGCGTGTTGAGGAGTTCAAAATCGTAATGATAAATTGTAAGTGTTTATAACATCTGGTGGAGCATCTGCTGAGCTAGAACATTTTTTTAAATTAATTTTATAGCATTTATTTATTTCGTAATCTTCATTTGATTGATTATATCAATATTTTTATCCAATAGTAGGAAATTCTTGGCTGAGGGCAGACAGCGAATTTCTATTTATATCTGAAAAATATTAATCACGTTTGCGTATTCGGAAATAGCCAGAATCATTTCTAGGAGACAAGCCTGAAATAGAGATTGATTTTTCAATCAGGATTTTGCAATGTCTTTAGAAAGGTCTTTGGAAAATCTCCAGCCAATATTAGAAAAGGCATAGATACTTCATAATAGGCAGTTGTTGGGCAAAGTATCTTTGGCTGAAGGCTACATTTCTAGTGCTCTTTCCGTGGCTCGAACTCTCCTTCAATGGCTTAAGAAACCAGTACGTTAATAGCTTTTAATTTGAATTTTCTTTTAATCTAGAACACGATATATCTACAACACCTGAGCGCTTATCGTATCAAGCTAATATAACAGACCATTACCAGTGTAGTGAATTCCATCCTCAATGCGTGGCCCACTATTGTGTCAAGTTATGCCAAGCTAAGTAAATATCTACAATATGAAGCGTGTAGTGAGTTCAGTCTTCACTGTATACCCTAATATTTTGGCCTTGTAATGAGTTCGATTCTCATTGGGTTCCCTACACTTGTGGTTTTGTATCGTACGAATTCAGACCTCCACTGGTGTTCAAAAAATGTCTTCTCGGCAAGAGTAGCAAACGCATGGAACAGCCCAAGTGAAAAGACGGTCACATCCGAGAATATCAATATTTCTTAAAATAATCTTAATTCTGATATCGGCCATACCAAATTTAACTACCAATTTTCTTATTAGTTTAATCCCACCCCCAAATAATCTGAAATTGGCTTAATGACGCAATTAACTGATGTCAAAAAGACCTATTCCAAGTACACCCAAGTACAAAGCCAAGTTTAGTAAATATCAACTTGTACTGAGTTCCATTCTCACTGGGTCCTCTACTTTTGAGAACTTGTTCCAGAATAAGAAAAGATAAGTAAATATCTTCAACAATAGCATGCCTGCAGTGGAATGATTGCTATCAAGATAACTTTGTGGATCATTGATAATTTAGTGAGTTCGATTCTCACAGGCGCTCTACTACTGTAGCCCTGTGCCAGACCAAGCTAATTTTTAGGAAATAACCGCATTCACAACACCAATAATACAGCAACTGATAGCCCTGAACGTCTTTTATTCGTGTTAAAATTACGAGAAATCCCTACAACTGCTAGACAAGTCGTCATGGGTAGTCTCAGCTGTCACGTGTGATCACTCAATTCTGTGAAATATTTACTTAATTTTGTTGAGATAGAAGCAACGTCTTTTGGGAAAGTAACTGTGTAAAACGTGAACGTAAACGCGAGTCTACATCACAAAGGTTTGAAACTGTTAAAAAAAGACTTCTAGAATGTATCTCTGTTACCAGGAAATGTTTTAGAATCCTGGAAGCCTGAAAATCAGTAATGTAATTATAGTCCGGGGCCAAATCCTGAAATGTGTCATCCCGTAGAACACCCTGTGTAGATTTAGTTTGTCACTTTGTGGTAGTAGGATATCATGCCCTGGTCCTATCAAGACTGGGTGTACTAATCTACAGTGGTGCAAAACCCGGTAATGCGGTCATATTTGTTATCGCGGACAGTTTTCTATGTGAAATCACAATATGTGATCTGGGTGACTAAATATCACCAGAATAGCCCTTGAAATGTTTCATTTCATCAGTGTAATTTTTTCAACAAATATTTATTACATGTTTTGACTTTTTATTGAACTACAGGCATTTTATTGCAAAATTAAATTATTAGAATTATGGGCATTTGAATAGCTCTACTCGTGATTTTGCTTATTCTATGAAAAATACAAAAATATGATACAAAATTGCATGTAAAATAAATTTAGCTGAATAATGGGTTCATACAATTATGAAAGTCTCGAATCAAGAAAGCTTTTATGTTTTTAATTTAAAGCTTGCTAATGTATGTATGTTCCGGATATCATAGGGTAATTAATTCCAAAGTCTGGGTACTATATAGCTGAAACTCCTGTGCCTATGAGTCATATTCTTCATATTCTAAAATCAAACCATCTAAGTGTCGGATGTTAATAAGATCACGGAGTTCATAGGGGTACATATCATGCAGACATTTGAATATTGTAATTAAAATTTTGAACATTACATTAATATAAAAATATATTGTGTTGTGTTTATTGTAGGTCTTTGATAGATAAGAACTGCATCAATCATGATTTTATTACACTGGTAATGTGGACTCTTTCCTTGTTTTATGGCCTAAATAGTGTAGTATATGACATCACGCGGGGTAAAGCTAATGAGATAGTACCTCCAGAATTGTACACTTTGCTGAGATACATCATTGATGGAGTCAATGACAGCAGTCTGACCAATGACTTTGCAGAACACAAAACAACACATCGACACATGTCAGTAAATCAGGACCTGTATCACATGGTATCAAATGGGCGATGTAAAACATCAAAACACATAGGTCTAACCATTGGCAGTGAAACATGTAACTGGTTTAAAGTTAACCAATGTGATGTTCAACAGAGCCGTTCATTGCATTAGCTATGAATACCTGGAATGTATTGACGCAGCTATTGCCAAGGACATTGCCCAACGTTCTGAGGAAGTTGGTGTTGTTTTGCCATCAAATATCAAACCAGGTAAGTGTGTACATGCAGCTGCAGACAATCTGGATATTAATGAAGAAACAATAGATGGTTAGAATGCCACTTCTATAGTTTTATATCAAAGAAATCAACTGGCAGTTTTGGAGATGTGAACTTGCCAAGAAGGCAAGACACAAGAGAACGTACTCTGCCAGAGAAGTATTCTGAACTCTTCAGATGATTTTACGATGGTTGGCAAAAGACCTGTGCCTCGATTTCTGATATCAAACTTGATTGGTTTCATGTTAAATGCCCCTTGGCCAAAGAGACTGCAGCATTTGATGTTTCATGGATATTATCTAGAAGCGTGCCGTATGATGTTAACATAGAACCTCTTCCTGCTTCTCAAAGTATTAATGCCTATGTTACAAGTCGTTTATTTGATCCAATAATGACAGGGTACTGTCTACTTGAGAATGCCAACCCAACTGAGTACAACACCTGCTGATAACGGCCTTGAACCAGGAAACAACTGTTCTCACTGTCGATGCAGCAATTTACATGGAGGAAATGAGATGACTTCAAAACTGTTGTTTTACGTGTGGGTGAATTTCACATTGCACTGAACTTTATTTCAGTTCTTGGACATTTATATGCTGATAGTGGCATAGAAGACCTACTGATCGAAGCTGGAATCTACAATAGCACTACGGTAACCAAGATCATGACAGGGAAATCGTGCAATCGGGGCGTTAGAACCTGAACGATTTTGTTTGAAGCCATGATGCGACTTAAGTTAGATGTCTTCTTTGAATGGATACAAGAACTGAATCTTTATATAGTTTTGCAAGTTTTTGTCTAGTAATAAGATGTCGAAAGATCACACATAAGGGTATAACTTTAAGACATAATTTTACAATTGTATATTATGAAACTATAGATAAACACCCTGATATTTCTACATCAAACATGAAGTATCATATCACATACATGCTCAATCAACCTCGCAGGCTCCTATAATGAGACAAATCTGTCATTCAGATACACATATATTGGAATTACAGACCTGTTTCATAACTGTAAACATTCACTCGTGTACAATGCATCAATTTAGGATTAATGTAGCTTTTGACCTTGAAGCATACATTCTAGGAATTAAGTATATGATTGTGTTTACCAATACAATTGTGTTTACATGAGTAAGTAAATTACTGATTCCTACATATTTCGCACAACTATTTCAAGTAGTTGTAGTTTGACAATTCTCACATATATAATTGATGCAATTTTCAATATATGTGTAGACAAATTGACTATTGATAGACAGCTAAGTGTATGAGGATATTTTTGAACTTTTGATTGTTATATATATATATATATGAAATCAAATTATGGATAATTGTATATCCAATCGACAGAATATGATAATTATAATGACACTTATTAGTGAGAGCCTATATTTGCCCGGAGTCGGTGTGAGCGACTACTAAACGAGCGTCCCAAATCGTAAATGTGAATAAAGAAACGAACTTCGTGCGGGGATCGAACTCGCGTCCACCTTGGAAGCCACCTATACGCGGTGCTGTTCTACCACTGAACTAACGAAGATCACATGTGAATCTTCTTTTTTTCTGACTAAGGCATTGCCCGTTCCAAAGATGCATACACACTGACAGAGATTTCTTCAATTGTAGTTACATATATAACAAACGGAGTTGCCGTTCTTTGTCGAAAAATAATTCAAATTTGTAAAAGTTTTATCAGTAGGCTATTTTCTTTATGCAAGTTGTATTCTAACAAAGAGCGATCGAAAGTCAAGAGATAATTCATAGAAACTTATGACGAAATATCTGTAATATTTAATTAAAGTTTTGTTATTAGACTTCTCTAGAACCGCTGATCAAAAAAAAATTCAAACTCAACATTGCAATACCTTGTGTACTGATTAATATATCTGGCGAATGTCAACTTCGTACAATGACTGCTGTCGAGTAATCGCGGTGCATTTGATTTCTCAAGAACCGCTGATCCAAACAACTTCAAACTCGACACTGCAATGCCTGGTGTGCTGACTAATATATCTGGTGAATGTCAACTTTGTACAATGTTCAGTTGTCGAGTAATCGCGGTGCATACAGACAGAGATTTATTTAATTATAGTGAGATGAGGATAGAAGTATTGACTTGCTTCGTTGTTTATACGGCTGTAAGAATCGCATGGAATAGTTTATAAAACTGAGCCCTAGACAATACAAACACGGGAATTGTTTCCTTCTCACTTGCAACACCGACTTTTCGCGTATCGATCGGGTGCAACATTCTTAAATTTATCTGACAGATCGAAAGTGGAGTTCACCAATATACCTCTGCTACATATATGAATATTGCATGTCGATCGAGTGTCCATGATAACCTGTAACCAATTTGTTGTTGTTCTAATTATTCAGGTTAGGAACGAGAGAGAAAATCAGTCCCTAACATTACTATCAAATGGGAGAAGTTTTGAATATTCCCACAAAAGATTTTTCACGGTTGAATTTAATTAGGAATTTAAACACCTGACCCTTCTATATGGGAATTGTACCCTAAACATCTGGTACACCTGTTCAGGGTACAGTAGGGTCGGTGTTCTGTCAGTTTGATTCTCTGTTGTTGAAGACAACAGAAAATCAAACTGACGAAATTGCTATTTTAGAACATTTAGAATATTTATTTAAGTGCGAAAAAAGTATACAAATTGTATATACAAGCACACATCATAACAATCATATTTCTACAATATCTAGGACATTAACGATGTGCGCTGGTGTAATAAACATCATAGTTATTTTTAAAATCATTTACATCTGTTGATAGCACTACGTATTCCGGTAATCTATTCCATAGTCCCACCACCTTATTGCTAAAAAAGAATTTTCTGACATTTAATCTACCATATGCTTCTACCGTATATGTATGGCCCCTCAGTCCCTTGTACTCCCCTCTAGTAAAAACTACATTAGGGTCTACTAATTCTAAACCACACATAATCTTAAACATTTACATTAAGTCTCCCCGATCCCTCCTATTTTCTAATGATGTTAACCCTAACTCCTTTAACCTATCCTCATAATTCATACTTTTTAAATCTGGTACTAACTTAGTTGCTCGATTCTGGACTTTTTCTAAAAGATTTTTGTTGTTACTTCCAGGCTAATCTCTCTCAGAAAAAATACTTAATTAAAAAAGTAATTTTGAAACTTTGTGGTATTCTTGGGTGAGATTCGGAAAATGAGAGCGTGGCGATGCAGCGGAAGCTTTCTAAGCTTTTTTATAAATCAATATAGAAGCAAATCAAGCTTACAGCCAGCCTTTCCAGTAAGAGATCCTAAAAATAGGAAGAATCGCTAAAAGTGTCTTTATGTTGTGAAATACAAAGAAACAGGACATTTCTCAATTACACCAAACTCAGACGCAATGGGTGTCTAAATGTTAAGATACAAAATATTGAAAACTATACCCTTTTAGTTTCAATTTACAAAAGTTGAACTTCAAATTAAATGTTGAACTTCAAAGTAAAAAAAGTTGAACTTCAAATTAAAAGTTGAACTTCAATTAAAAAAATGTGAACTTCAATTTGAAACAATTATTCTTTTCTTATTTTTACAAGATATACTATGAGTTTATAAGTGTGAAGAGATACAGTATTGGTTCACAAACATAAACTAACGAACAATATAATCACAAAGACAGATACGTAGAAAATAAAACCAGTTCACACATTATCCCCCATTTGGAGATCTTGTGGCGCCAAGGTTGGAGCAAAATGAATGAGGGGTCGTGAAAAAAATTGTTCTTTGGGGGGAGGAGGAACGGCGCTCTCTCACTATCTATATACTACTAACATTCTCTATTTGAACAATTCACGATAAGAAAAATTAGCCAGTATATGTCCAAATACTCATCCCATATGGCCTCAAAACATCTCTGAAATTGGTTAAATTTTAAAAGTTTTAACCGGGAGGGTTTAACCCACCTCCCCCAATCCGAGAGCAGGCAGCTCTACGCCCCCACACTTCTTTTTTTAGTACTACACTACTGGTTATATCCGTTAGTATTTGCAATTATTTGAAAGTTATTAACTGGAGGTAGTTAACGAACCTACTGAGGAATTTCCTTGTCTTATTCGGTAATCAAATTGATAACATTAACACTTTCAATGCTATACTTTCTATTGTGCTTCCTTGAGATCAACGATGAGACGGGAAACATATATTTACATATATACTTACATAAGGGAATATAGGAAGTAAAGTACCGCCCCCCCCCCAAAAAAAAAACGAAGATTTTTGTATTTAGCAGGGGTGATCCAGGAGTGACCGACGAAGCACTGAGTTTTACTTTGAAGTTCAACTTTTTAAAATTGAAGCTAAAAAGGTGTAGATGAGATACAGAGTAAACCGCTTATTGCGATCACTTTGGGACTGGGTCTTTTAGATAACAATAGCCGGTTGATAACATTAAGTGAAGGATATATATTGGAAGTCACCATAGGCGTCAGGTGGAGGTGGGGGAAAACGGGGCATTGCCCCCCCCGGATCAGACCTTTTTTACCTAGGGCGAGGGGAGTTTGAAAGTTGAAACCTTATAGTCAATAAAGGATAATGGTGCAGTAAAATTGTTTTATGTAACCCCAACTTAATGTACCCATATAAAAAGATTGTATTATTATTCGTTGGTAACAGGGTTGCTGCTAAGATATATGCCGAACATACGCCCCCCCCCCCGAAAAGGTGGCAGCGGACGCCCATGGATGCCACTTATTGTGATCACTTTAAATAAAGTGTTTGGGACCAACTGATTTTGATAATAATAACTGCCTGATAACATTATCCGTGACTAGCTTAATCAGTGGAAATTCCACGGTTGTTGGCAACTAAGATCATCCATTATCTCAGGCTCTTCTCTCACCCTATGTCTGTATCTTCTCATTCTCTCTCTTATCTTTTCCAATCTTCGTTGCCGGTCTATGACTTTATCTAAATGCTATACAAACATGGATTATTTTCATATGCGCAAATCTTCCCCTTAAGTAAACTACCTAACCCCCCTTTCTCTGCTCGTTCTTTCTAAATAAAATAAGGAACATTTTAAATAAAATAAGTAATATTTTAATTTATTTAATTTGTAATAATAAAATAAGTAATTTTAGGAATTTTTATTCAATTTATAGTAATGAAATAAGTAATATTTTAAATAAAATAAGTAATATTTTAAGAGAATCCGTTTCACAAAACAGTTTTATTCAAAATTCTACTTTCCTAATTCTCCCTCGTGATTGGTTAATTTTATGGTGAATTGACCAATGAATGCGTCATGACGTAATCGTGACAAGAGTATTAATAAGCGGCTTCCTCTGTATCTGCTTTTCGGCATTAACGCAAGCACTTAAAACTCTACGTTATAAGGGTTGCCTCCTTTGAGGTTAAAAAAACCTCTGTTTACCCCATCACATTCGGATATTACACCTGAATAAGGCAAGAGAATGGATCGGCCGAAACGTCGTGTTAACAACACAAAAAACAAGAAGGAGTTCAATCGCCCGAAGAACTATTTGAACTTAAAACTCTGTTATTCTCAATATTTCACGAGTTTTTTAGAATAATATTCTTATTTTTGTTGGTTTTAATCAGTTGATGCATTTGGTACTATGGACGTTGTCCATCTCCTTCCCAAATAGAGAAAAGGCCAATTTATAATAGATTTATATTAATGAAACAGCAAACAGGGTGTTCAGATATAACGTGAATTACATTTAGTAACTTCTTCATCAACATGGGGCGATGTTAAGAGATACTTGAGCCATTAGTATCGTGCTAATGAGGAACTATTGTTATCAAGTGACATCCGGGGCAAAGTGATAGGCCGAGGTCACTAGGCTTGACCGGGGCATGTGTAAGCTGGAGTCACTAACAGTAATACTCTTTTTTCCAACTTTGGAGTGGAAAATTAAAAATAACGATCCTGATTTCCACTTTCGTAGTGGAAAGTTAAAGATAGGATTACACATAATCCTGGTTTCCACTCTCGGAATGGAAAGTTAAAAATATAGGATTTCAACCACCCGAATTTTCCTCTTGGACCAGGAAATGAAACACACGATGCTCGGGACAAATGGATCCTCACAGCACTTGTCACGGGCCATAAAACGGGGTCGAAAGTTGTTTTTTTACCCCCAAGTTGGAAACTCCGAATTTAATTGGAAAGATAAGAATTAAAATAATCTTTAACTTCTCAAGTACTAGCGACACCTGGTCCCCGTTACCAGGCCCAGATTAGACTCTGTTTTCCCCCAGAGCCTAATTAGAGAAACAGGAAACTCTAAACAATGAAACCTGTCTTCCCCTATTACATATATACACCCTTCCCAATTTCCCGAGATTCACTATAAGAAACTTTGAAGTTCAAATGGTTCTTCGGACGATTGGACTCCTTGTTATTTGTGTTGTTAAAAACGACGTTTCGGCAGATCCATTCTTCGGCCTTCTTCAGGTGTACAATCCGAGTGTGATCGAGTAAACAGAAGTTTTAAACGATGTTGGAAGCAGAGAAAAATCAAAGAAGCATCTCACATCAAAATGTCGACTAAATGCATTAGTCAGACAAGTGCGGAGTTCAACCCGATGTGGCTTCCGCTTCTCAACAGACCTAAACCCGACAAGACAAAGACACAGAAACACCCGGGCCCTGCGTTATAATGGTTACCCTCTTTAAAAATAAAACTTCTCTTTACCCCCATCACACTCGGATTTTACACCTGAAGAAGGCCGAAGAATGGATCACAAACAACAAGAATGAGTTCAATCCGAAGAACCATTTGAATATTAATGGCCCTTCTCAAAACTATAGAAAAGAAACTCTGAAATGGTGCTGTAAGTCAGTTCGCTGCTCTCCGCCGAAGCTAACACTACGTACCATCCGACCTCGTCCCGTTGACTCCGAATTACCATCGACAGTCAAATCGCCTTCCATAATTAGCCACATACATTTTCGACTGGGGACAGAACGATCAAACAATTGTAACTGCACCCGAAATGAAGCCGGACGCAAAGATTTATTTAAGTAAAATTGGCGTTTAAATCATTTCAACTCTCAAGTTACTAAACCAATTTGACACCGCACTTGGCATCCCGAAATCCAGCACCCCGATTGATTATCGATCAACATACACATGTGGATAATCAGCAATCCGGTGGGTGGATCGCAACGTGCCGGGCGCAAGGTCATACATTTTTAGGTCTTTCTCCGGTGTATAATTCATCCAATGGGTGGGGCAGTCCTACTATTAACATTTCTTTATGTAAGTGTCAGAGATTCCAATATCTTATCTTTCTTTGACGCAGTATGGCATCCAGATCTACAACTATCTATAGTAGGAGACCGCCAACCGAGTGAATGATCCACCTGATGAAGGCCGAAGAATGTATCGGCCGCAATGTAGTGATAGAACTTACACGAATGAGAACATTAGTGCGAACAACTCGTAATATAATGATAATGACTCATTTGTGTTGTTTCGATCGGATCAACAAAGATAAAGAAAATAATAATGTAAATAATTCGTGTCATAATGGAGTCCATCCCAGAACTTCAGAAAAGACTTAAAATGCTGTTATCGTATAATTTGCCCTTTCTAATGGTTGAAAAATAAGTAGGATTACACTTAGTTTAAATAAATTCTACAAGTAATGGTGAATTTTTGTCAAACACCAATTGGAGTTGACATGAAGTGCTATGACATCCTACCACGAAAAGGTTATTCCGGGGTCAGACACCTGTGCGGAAATGTAAGTGACCCCGGTTACCTTAGGAAATAGGTATATTGCGTCGGTGTCCAAAACAGGATATGGGGACCGGAAATGACACCTGCGAAAGCTTTCGAGAAACCTATAAAGCAGACCCGAACACCGGACAGAAAACTCGACACTCAAAGAAGAGACAGACATCAGCGGAGCCGGAAGGCCCGATACCGCTGTCCCTGTTGGGGACAGACTGACGTTTCTCCTTATCTCTCTCCCACTCTTCACTCTCCGGCCGACAAAGATGTATACCCTGAAATAAAAATATGTTCAGATATTTTTACAAGCAAGTTTTCGAGTTTCCTTTCTATCCAAGTCCAGGACATTCACTCTGCTATGCATCACAAGTACTAATCCTCACCTAATTCAGGGGATCAAACTCTTCACTGTTTGTCGATCAAGTCACGTTAAACCAAACCGATATATAAAATTAACATTTCCCTACCTTGATTTGAAATCACGACCAAGTGATTGTAGGCGACCCTCTTATCAACTGAGCTAAACTGACAAGTGTTATATTTTTATGAATTTATTTATTATATATACAATACAAAAATTACAGTAATCAACCCCAGTTGGATTAGAAGAAGAAGTGGAGTTTGACCCTGTAGCAGCCAAGCTTGTTTCTCTTACAATTTTATCTAATTTACTGAATGCCAGCAGAAACTCTGGGACATTTTACAGCCAACATTTTTTTTATTTCGGACATTGGACTCCTTCTACGTGTTCTTGATGCTGATACCACAACGTTTCGGTCGAACCATTCTTCAGCCTTCGTCAGCTGTATAATCCGTAATCCGTAATATTTTACAGATGTAAATCAAGTTTACAACCAGCTTTGCCTGTAAGAGCTCCTAAAAAATTTGGAATGTTGATGACTCTTCTCAAAGTTATAATATATAATATATGTATAGGATCAGCCACGACAGTAGTAACGATCTGTGAGCCTAACTTACAAACCACTACTCCACAGCGGGGCGCACGGAAAACCTTCTTTCTGTTTCTGAAGGCTAAATTTCGTTATTTTATACATTTATGTTACTAGCGCTTGAGCGCACAAATACTAAAAAAAAAAAAACAACAAAATCTAAACTCTGATACTTGGCAGAGAGCGACACTTTGATCCTAGGCAGAGCGCACAGATACTCTAATCCTAGGCAGAAGTGCCGATCCATACGTCAATAATTCCATTATTCGTGACAGGTACTATGCTAGTTATATTATAAATTATAATAATTATCGACCCTATTACGCTAACTCCTTTATTCTTCAATCTCCTGGCTCTAGAAGTTGAATAAAGTTGTGTGGCTAAATGCTGGTCGTGGCAAGTATATTCCAAGCTCGTCGAAAGTTTGTCATGGTGTCTTATTTAATATACATAGTTGGTAAAGATAGAATCTTTCGCCTCAAGAAAATCGATGATAGATCCGTAAGAAGTAAGATAACCTGAGACAGCAGAGTCGACAACTTTTCAGGGAGTGTACGGAGACAGGTATATACTTTTATATTTTCTAAAGAGAACGCTCCCCTGTAAGAAACGTTACGAACCCTGCAGGCAGGTAGGTAGATAGGTATGAACAAACGTATTAATATTTTGACGTGTGTTAATGACAGGGGACTTTTTGGTACATACAGCCTTTACACGTCTGATAATAGTTGATCAACTCGAATTGCTGAGGTGAGAACCGCAGAAATTGTTGAAGTGACTGTGGAATGTTTTTATTTGCACTTTTTTTGTATGAGGGTGATTTTGTGTAGATAAATCTACAATCACGATCTGAGATCTGTCAAAACTGGATTATGAATAACTCCCTTTAAAATGTATTCAGGGTTCGTGAATATTTATTAAACACTGCCTAGAAAAAGAGTAAAATATGGTTTTTTTTATTGAAGGTCAAGTATGTAAAAGGAGCGTGAATAAAATCAAAAGACGAAAACATATTTATGTAATTATTTCGTGAAAGATAAACGGATCTATACACCACGTAAGGATTGCAGATTTAACAAATACATGAATGTCTTGATGGCTCAAACGCAGACTAGAGGAAACAGAAGGAAACACACAAGTATCTCAACCACAAATTAGATAGATATTAAATGAATGAAAGAGATACAGATTAAAATATTATTATTATTATTATTATTATTA
>VCCN01005562.1:8573852-8591936 GCA_006491835.1 Architeuthis dux
TCCATCAAAAATTAATTCCACAATCCATAGATTTGGACTGTACTTGAATTCTTTTCACAAAATGCTGAATACTTAGCTTCACGTCTTGAGCTGCAAATTTTTAAGCCCAACAAATACAAATTAGACCATTAGAAAGCTGATGAAATTCTCTTATATATATGTATATGCTTCCATCAAAGATTTATTCTACGATCCATAGACTTTGGATTTGAATCTTTCTTCGTAAAATGTTAAATACTTAGCTTCACGCTTTGGGCTGTAACCTTTTAATCCCAACAGATACAAATTGGGAACATACACCATTCAAAAGCCGATAATATTCTCTTTCTAACAACATATATAGATGCATATATCTCCTTCATGAATTAAACCCACAGTTTTGCCTATAAAGTATACTTGAAATTTCCTTGTAAAATCCTGAAATACCTGTGTATTTTTGAATTCCTCATGTCTGAAAACCATGATTTAGCCTTTTAAAGCACTCAGATATGTCAACTGGGAGACGAGATATGAAATTCTGTTTTTTGGGGTGTGTGCTCGTGGCCATTTTGTTTTATGCAAATGAGGTAGTTCTTCCCAACTTTTCCTTGGGAACATCATTTTTTTTTCTGAAAGAGGACATCCTAAGGAACATTTTGCTACCCTAAATGTAGAATCATGGGGGGGGGGGCGGTAGCCCCTGCTGGCCCCATGACTATATGTATTCACTTATCTTTGTCCATACAACATCTACAAAACTTCTCAATGAATTCCAATGACATATTCTCGGAGTGTAGGCAATGAATGGGCTAAATTCATTAATTTTTTGGGTGGATTCAGGAATCTTTACAGTTTCCTTCCCTGCATCATAACTATTTTTAAGTGATTCTGGCTGGTTATGTATGTGTTGCGTGTACAGGCCACACCAATGGAGCTAGAGGCCTGAAAATTTAAACATTTACTCCTTATTATGTCTAAAAGAAATGTTTTTTGAAAGTCAATTTACAATGTAATTTTATGCTAAATTGATTTTGAAAATTCAGATTTCTTTGTGATCCAACAAACAAATAACTTATTCATTGATCACACCTTTTTCGAATTTTTTGATTGATCACCCCCAACATGGAATGCTGCCAAAAGACGTTGGTCACGTGACAGTGTCTATTGACTAACCAGACCTGTTTCTCTACAAGTGATAATAAGGAAACCAGACTCCAAAAATAATCTTTTCTGGAGCCCATAAAAAGCTATAAATCAGAATTTGGCATTTAGATGTCAACATGACTATGCTACTCACAACAATACATCATTCTATCACACATATAACACAACATTTTATGCTTGAACATTTTGTTCCTTAATGAATCCTTTAAGTTTATCAACAACAGCTTTTTTCTATTTCATATTTTGTTCCTTAATGAACTTTAAAAGATGTATCCCTTAAGTTTATCAACAACATCATTTTTCTATTTCACATTTCAAACAAACATTTTCTAAACATGTATAAGGATTAGTATAACCAAACACTTGAATGTACTTTGTCATACAAACTTTAATAACAAAACCTTGTTATGCACATACATTCTTTTTTCCAAAAGTATCAATTTGTATATAAATTTTTCTACCATTAAGAACCTCTTTTTTTTCTTTGCATTCTTTTTAAAGATTCTTTCAGGCTGTCGTTTATCTTGTGGTACTTACTACCCTTTTTGCTAGCTGCTACTATGAGCAGAGGAAAGCTAAAGAAACAAATCCAAAGCCTTCTCTCACGCACTTTTGACTAGGTATGGTATCGCAAAGCCATGTCACTGCTAATTGAACCTAATCATACTCCATACTTTTTACTATTACAAATGGTGAACTTTGAAATCTTAAATTGTAGTTGATTCTACTTAATAAGTTCTTAGAGTCAGATGTTTTATTGATTAGAACTACTCAGAGTATACTACAGATATTAATTTAAAGAAGTTACATGGTTATTTTTTCAAGTAGTTTTCTCAGCAACAAGAAATTAGCCTTTGGTTTTCATTAAAGTACAAAAGTAAAAAAAATAATATTGCTTTAGATTTGTGATATCCAAATATCTGAATGGGAACCAACATTTCAATCATCCTGTCTGCAGTGAATGATATTTGAATTCAGAACTAGAAATTTTATGGAACGACAGTTGGTTATTACAAATATCTTTAGACAAATTCAAATAAAAAAGGTCATTCTTAACTATACATGAAAAGCATGAAATTAAAATTGATGATATATAAATTTTAAGTATTTGAAATTGTGATAACTCAATATTAATATTTCCAAAATAGACTTTTTTTTTAAAACCGCAGATTGATTTTGAAACCTTCAAGTAAATGAATCTATAAAATTATCAAGTGTTTAAGCATTAATATGCCTCAAATTGCATGCATTATTGTGTAAATATTTAATTTAGGAATATTTAACTTGTTCACAAAAATACTGAACTAGCATTGAAAGCATACTTTATTAAAATTGTAGTCTTCTGTGTGCCAGAATTCAGTGGTAACTTGCAAAATTTGAGAATTAAATACAGTTCATAAGTATCAAAAAAATAAAACTCATTACAAATTTTATAGCCGTGAAATTCTTTATTGAAATCTAGCAAAGAGCACAATGATGAATTTAAGGCAGTAGCGGCAAGACATGGATAGATTGCTCTGGTGCCACAAGAAAACATTAGTGTGTGTTTATATACATTCACGTCCACACACAAGCACACACACACAAGCCCATCGATAGAGATAGAGTATATGTAGATTTTCACAAGCATGCAGATAAAGTACTGAAATATTTGTGCACATATACTCTCAATTTATGTATTTCTTACAAATGTTTGTACATGTGTGTTTGTGCATGAATGTGGGTGTATGAGTTATATATATATATATAAAATCACAGCTGTACAGCAAAGTAACTGGGTCTTCTTCCTGGGATAGTATGCCATGCATAGTGACAACAGCAGCAGTAGCAGCAACAAAGTGTGTATGTCAGTCATACACACTTGCACACACGCACTAGTTTATAGATAGCAAAGAGTATAAAAAAAAGAGACAGTGTACATTGATGCACACAGAGGAGATTAAAGAGAAAGAAAGGGAGAAGAAATAGTTGGGCATGAGGAAATGACTTTGAGCAATCACAAAAATGAGAATCAAGCAAAAACATAACACATGTGAATTTATACTTTCCAAATGACATTTGCAAGTATTGGCATAATCTGGGAGCAAAATCTCTTGAACAAAAGCAGTATTTAATTATGCGAGAATAAACCTGGGATAAACAGGGTGGGAAATCATAGCAAAACATCCAAATAAAAGGAATGAACTTTGAAGATCAATAGGAAAAATCCATTCAAAATATAATTCATAACTGATACGTGTATATGTGCCCAACACATATGTAAAGATTAGTAAATGGCAAACTGATTCACCAGTTTCTCAAATTTGACAGGAAACAGAATGGACTGACATGTATGTATAGGCACATTTCTTCAAATGCCTATAAACACCCATGTCATGCAAGAAATTCATTATGTCACATTGTATACAATCCACAAATTCTAAAAGGTATATAAGAATTGATTCTTTTGTTGACAGTTGCAATCATTATTGCATGTACACTTATGATGAACACATATTCAGGGTTGTTTGTGTGTGAGTATATATAAATAAAGTATAATTAACTGTAATGTAGCTCATGCTCCTGTTAGATTCACATTGTATTGCAATTTACTGTATGTTTGTATATGTTTAAATAACAACTTAAATATGTTTAAATAACAACTTCTTAATATAGTATACAAAACCTACCTAATTAGTGTGTTATGAAACAGTTATTCCAGGTTTATTCCTTATCTCACCTAAAAATATTTATATTATATTAAGCAAAAAAAAAAAGATTGAAAAATATATTTCCTAAGGTTTTTTCATAAATTTGGCTTTGAAATCTATAAATAAAATGTAAGTTTAATGAAAGAAGTTCAGTATAAGTTGTTTTTAAAAAATAATAGTAATAAAGGGAAATTCCTGACCCTCACTTCAAATTTTATCCAACTTGCAATTATCCTGTGAAAACATTTCTTGATTGAATTTCTGTACAGTTTATGGAAAAGAACTTGATGCAAAAAAAGGACAATTTCATTTGTGGACCTTATCAAGAATTGAGTAGATGGCCTTTTTCTCACATCAGCTACTCTAAATAATTCTATCTGGCATTGCTTGCTACAAAATTTCTTTGATAATATCAGTAATTTCAACATTTACATACAAGTGTCAGCATCATTTAATAAATGTTTTATTTCTCATTTCTCATTTCTATACCTTGCAACAGTTATATTTTGTAAAACAAAATTGATAATGAAACATAAAGGAAGTACTTAATTGATTCTTTTACATGTATGAAATGTGAAAATGTAGCAGTAGCCAAAAATGTTTACACTTCCTTTTTTGTTGCTAAAAATTATCAAGAATAACAATGCTAATTTTGTAATGCCAGAAGCTTGTATGTCACTTTTGAATGATAAAATAGCATCTTTCATTTGTGCTTACATTCTTCATTTTCATCATATAGCAAACACTGAAATTCTACTGCCCATCCTTGAAAAAACATTTTTCCAACCATTTTGTGAACTATTTGTAACTATTCTGAAAATTGGCATAGCATAGCTGATTTTATATAAGTATATCCTTTATTGTGAAAAGTTTACAAAAATATTTTTACAAATGATACTAAGAGATATGGAATAATTATTATACAGTACCACTTTCCCATTGTATCATTTTTATAGAAAATTATTAAAATAATATTTTGCAAGTAGTATTTTCATAATTGAATGCATATTTATTTACATTCATGAAGTTTATTCAAAATATGAATTGACTATTGTGAGTTTTGTAAAGATATATTCCTAAACTATTTTTATTCTGAAATAAAAATAAAACCTTTTTGATATTTTTGTATGTGATTATGCAAGTACTTATTTCTTGATGAACAAGCAAGAAAAACCCTGAAACATTACCTTTCATTCTTTTATACTCAGAAGTATTCAATGAGTAAAAACCAGTGCAGTCACATAGTAAAATTGTGTTAACACTCATCATATGGAGCTATGCTTTAAATTGATTGATGCATATTTAAAATTATTCAACCAATTTATGGTGAAATTTACGTTTAATTATAAGCAACATACAATTGAAAGGTTGATTCTTTTCTCTCAATGTGTGTGTGCTTGTTAATTACTGGTTAAGTAACAAATTTGAAATTTCTTTAGATATTCTTTAAAATATGTTTTTATAAAAGATGCTTATTGCCAGTTTATATGAGAAAGCTCTTTTCAACTTTTCACATGCCATGAATTAAGTGCAAGCTTTATTAAAATTCTAATCTAGCCATTATTGACATTATTTCATACTGCATACAGACATTCCATTGATATACTAATCCACTGACAGGAACTTGCATGCAAGGATTTCAATAGTTATGGATATTGTGTTAATTAAGATCAAAGATTGAGTCTTAATTCTTTTGTGTTTATCTACCCATGAATATCTCTATGATATTCTTCAGATTCCATTCAAATCTAATGATCTTTCATAAGAATTTATCGATGCAATTGTTTTTTTTAGCAGATATAAATGTGATTTGATCATTCTTCCCAAGATTTTGAGTGAGTAGCTTGGACACATTCAATAGAGTATTTGTGAAATGTTGAACTGAAACTTCTTCAATGATTAACATTGTCTCTCAAAACATATCATTTTCTTAACCGATAAACATAATTAAGACAAATAGAGTCTTTACTTAAATATAGGTTAATAGCAAATTGCCAAATATATTTGGAATCATAGCAATGAATAAGAGACATTGATTTGACTGATATCAAAATAATTCTAATCAGTAGAGTATAATATGTGAAAATCTTATATGTTTTGAAAAGTATAAAAAATGAGCAATTTTAAATAGTTTTAGAACATTTTTGTTCATTATTCTTTCAATGGAAAAAATTCAAAGCAAAACAGCAAGTCTTGGATTATCTGATAGCTTAAAAGCTAAAACGACTCAAACTACTTGTGTGATAAACTCTTCATAATTTATATGTTCCAATCTTTAACTAATATTAAAATACTGCAATTCCATCAGGATTTTTAATTATTGACTGAACAGCAGCAACTAATGAGAAAATAGAATGGAAGAATGAATAGAAAAATAACAAAAACTTTGAGAGAACAAAATAAAATAAATTATGGAATTATGATTGAATTAAGAGATGGATGTAGAGAAGTTTAGCTATATTAGTTATTGTATGATGTTATAAAAACATACTCAAGATACAAAATTAAAGCCTTAGATATTGTCAAAAAATATAAAACTGAAAGGAATTGAAATTTTCACTTCTTTATCCCTATTCACTAAATGGACAATTGTAATATCATTTGAACAATTTCAATTCAGCAGGAGAAATATATTTTACATTTTATTTTTTGCTCTTCTTCAGTGTGAAAGGGAAATTATTTATAATACTGTTCATTTTTTAATTTTTAAAAAGATTTCTGACCACCAATTTCAAACATGATGCTTAGCCATTTAATTTCCGCTTAAATTCCATCAACAGACCAACCAATTAAAATTTGGACTTTTGGAAGATGATAAATTCTGACTGTTTACACTATGTTCTTAAAATAATACTGAAGTATGAAAAGTAATTAGCTATTCATCAATAAACTTTTAAATATTTTTTCATATAATAGCAAAGGCTTTCATAATTTTAAATTGTGAACCATTGTAAAGCTTCAATTCAATCATGAATAATTTTTATGTATCTGGATAAGAGTATAAATATCCTTTATAATAATTGTGTATTTTGAGTTTCAAATGTCACTTTTTTGAAATTCTGTATTTAACAAATTAATAAATGTAGCTTTTCTTGTCATAAATTAGTAAGTATATAGCTTTAAAAAAAAACTTTTTGATGGTATGATTTATTTTTGCTTACAGCCCCTTGAGGTAATACAATCAATTCAAAGATATCTTCGGCTTTAAACCTAGTTTTATCAAATGAAACTTCTATTTTAGCACAATTTTGAATTTTACAATCAAAGAGGAATCTCTTAAAACTATCAGATACTGAATTCATTTGATGTTTCCAGTAATAGCCACTGGTCCAAATACATAATACAAATGTTGTACTGTTGTACAAAAGAAACTTAAAATGCTGAAATATTACCAACTCTCTTCTTTTGTAACATCTCATATGTCAGCAATTTTTCTATAATTCTTTTCTATCATTCTTTAATACTAGCTGGAGATCAAAACTGTTTTTTTAGGGGTACCTTAATTTAATACCTGGCTACATTGAGAACTTTTGGAGATATTGTTTGGTGTGGACATGCAGGGGAGCTAACTGTACATGGATCTGCCACCAAATTTATGTTCATTGAAATTCATTAAGAACTTTGAGATATTGTGTTGTAATATCTATGATAAAACTGTTTATATATTATTCTAATCAATATGATGAAGCAAGATTTTGCATCATCTATAATCACTAATTAAAAATCACATTTACCAGCATCTGGACACAAAGTAAGGGTCCAGTTTAGCATAATACTTACATTGTCAATTGAACATCCACTAAAAACATAGAAAGTTTTGGAATTTTCAAAAACTAACTTACTAAAAGCATTCCTTGGTGTCCCATTGTTACACACAGAAAGTTTCATTGGGATATGTTGTGCGGTTACTGAGTTTGGAGACATTTGGAGAATTATAATGTGATGATTATAATTTTCACTATATCAAAAATATGCTCAAACTCTGCAAAGCCTTACAAATATTTTGGATATTTCAAATAAGCTTAGTAAAACATGTAAATGTTTAGTTTTGTAATAAAGTACATTGGAGTATTCAGAAAAGTCAAACATTGCTGCAAACTACAGGATCAGTTGGATTTAATACATTTGCCAAATTATATTTACAGTTACTTTAATGATGCTGTTCATTTGAAACTTATTGTTATTGGTTATTTTTTTAAGGAAAAAGTACTCAGTTATTTTCAAATGAGTAAACTGTATCTAAGAGCATAAAGGAAGAAGGTAACCCCAAAAAGTATAGCTATTGGTAATCAATATTTGATTAACAAATTAAAAATATTATTAAAAAAACCATCAACCAAAATTGTCAATATAGGTTTCTTACAATTTTTTTTAAAGCAATGAATAACTTTTTCTCTTCAAACAGTTGTTGTTTACATTACCAATTTAAATTGCATCTGAACTAATTAAACTGGGAAATAGTTTAAGAGAAATAGGGAAAACGTTTAATAATGATCTCTTCCATTCTTCCTCCTTCAGTGCTTAGATGTCCTTCTGTTTTTACTTCTATGAGATTTTTTTTTCTTATTGAACTGTGGCAGAGTAAAGATAAGATATAAAATTGTATCTATGAAGCTACTTGGTAAAACACTGTGTCAAGAATTCATGTAGCATAACTATTTTACCTTACTGGTGTTCGCACCATAGAAATACTGGATATTCTTTTTTCATTTCATTCTATATAAATCTCTCATATCTGTTTCTGAATCATATGTGTTGGTGTTTGTTTGAATTTGATTACTGGAGGTTGTCTGCTGCGAGTAAAGCTACTTTGGGTGTTGGTTTGACATAATGGTTTCTCTGAACCAATCCCATGAACAAAGGTATGACAGGAGAAGGATACACACTGGGTAATCAGTTAAATAGAGGTTATACAACAGCAATAAAAATACCTTGCAGAATAATGATCAAAGTCTACTAGACTGCTTTATAATGAATTGTCATTAAAATGTAAGAACCAATTCCAATGTGAAAAAAAATACTTGACTGCAGATCTCACCTGGTAACAAGTTGAACCAGACTGTTTTGTTTATATAATAACTTTTGTAAAAAAAAAAAGCTTTGGTATACAATTAACTTAGCTTTTTTACTTAAGGAAAATGGAAGGATTGTGTCAACAATGTGGGTCTGCTTTCATTTAATTTCAATAGGCATATAATTAATTTTTATATTTTTGGTTTATTTTAATTCTAGTTTAAGAATTTTATTTAATGAAATGTCAGAGATATTAGCAAAATTCTTAATTAAAATAATGAAAGGAAAATGTAGCAGTTTTGTTTTTTAATTTGTCCACAATTTACATCCAAAGACAACAGAAAATATGAGAAATAATATGATAATAGTATCAAATTTTGATATTTTTAGCAAATACTTCAGAATGGAACTGCTCAGAAAAAGATAGTCATATAAAGGTGTACAAGGTTATAACAAAAAAGTTATGACTTATTATTGAAGAAAGAATATTTATACACTATTTTGCTGAGTGGCCTTATGAGAGTGCAAAACTACTCATATCTGGCCATCCTATTCTTTCTTAGATTGTGTCAGTTTCTCTCATTTGTACACTGACCCTCTTAATTTCCACCATCTTTAAATTTCATATATTGTTCATGATTATCCCCTTCTCTTTTTTTTTCATATTCTTTTTAAATACAGGGTTTCCTGTAAGTAATACCAAATTTGTCCCCAAATTAACACCAGTTCTATCTAAGAGAGGCAACTATTTAATAGTTGCTTTTAATAGTAATTTAATAGTTGCTTCCCTTAGAACTGGCATTTATTTTGGGACAAATCGGGAGTTACTTCTGTAACATCCTATATTGTCTTTTCATCTTACCTTGATCACTCTCCAGTACCACACTGTCCCTCATATCAGTTATAACCCTTACACAGTCTCTATTAATGTACTTCTTTTAAAATTGATTACTATTGTGACCATCTTCCTAAGGAATTATCAACTCATGCACAAGGCCATATTATTTACAAACCTTTGACCATGTTTTACTTTAAAATGGCAACTCCAATGTGATATGAACAAAAAAGGAATTACTTTTAAATGGTGAGAACCCAACATGATTAAGTACCAGTAAAAAATACCTAAATTAGTTCAAATTTAATAGATGAGATCCTGAAGTAATATGAACAAAAAGTAATTAAACTTTACATGTAAGCACTCATAGGAAATTTGAAAATTAATTCTGTTATCTAATCCTTCTGAACTGATGAAATAACATTTAATTACAAGTAGGAAAAACCTAAAAATGAACACTACCACATTAATAAAGTTTCTTCTTTGAAAAGTGTATCTTCTAAATCTGACTAAATTTTGATTTTCATTGATTGAATATTTCTCTAGGAAAAATTAATGGAATCTTTAACAGCTTCAGACATATTTAAAAATGTTAATTTAATACTAAGTGATTTGCAAAAAGAAAAACATAAAAATTAGGTTTTTATGAAGTGGTCATGTTATCAAAATGTTATGCATATTCTCAATGAAATAACTGAGCAAAGGTTCATTAGGTAGCAATAACTAAATTAATATCTACTCTTGTAAGGACTAATGAAAATGGTTTGAAACAAAACTTTACTGGTCAGAAGACACTAAAACAATTGCCATCTTAATTACTTAAACTATCTGAAAAGGGTATATGTAAATAATACATAGAAATGTCCAAATAAAAATGCTATTATATTTAAAATTCTCTCTCTCAAATGGAGATGATGAACATACCATCCTAATAATTCAGTAACTTCATTCAACATATACATGGTGTCCCACATAAAGTCCTCTTTTCCAGTTCTAAGGGCAATGATGCAAGTATAAACTATCTCAGAGTTATTTCCCTTGCATTTGCTTACATGAATTCCTCTCCATTTGATAAACAATTATTTTGCAATAAAAATCAAGTTAATACAAAGTTACTTTCCTTACAACTGAAAAAAAGAGACATATGTGACACCCTGTATATGTTGACCACAGATTTATACTGTTGACTACACAAAATATAAAAATAGATTGTTATCCATATTCTCTTACTCAGGTTTCTAACTTTGTAGTCCATGCTGAAAAACAGAATGGATAATCTGAAGTACATATTCCAAGTCAGCTTTACCCATCACTTTCCAGTTCATTTTTGAAGTAGTTTTTACTACTGGTCAAAAAAACATGGCTTCAAAACACCTTTTCCTGTTAAAACTTTTATAAACTAACTGCATATAATAGGGTCCAATACTAACTTCTTTTGAATGAATAAAAAGAATATATTCCACAAATAATTCTTTTAAAATTGAGTGAAAGATGTTTATAAAATCATGTATGGACCTAACAAAAATGATAAGCAAAACACAAGTTGCAAAAACTTCATGCCAACTTGTTTTCATCTGAGCATAAATGTTTAATGCACATGCATGAAACATGTTTTTAATCAAAAGCTATGCTTTGAAAAAAAATTAAGCTCATGAATT
Organism: Architeuthis dux; assembly: GCA_006491835.1. Taxonomy (NCBI): domain Eukaryota; kingdom Metazoa; phylum Mollusca; class Cephalopoda; order Oegopsida; family Architeuthidae; genus Architeuthis; species Architeuthis dux. The sequence continues at coordinate 8,585,192 of VCCN01005562.1, forward strand.
CATAAACTGGAACAAGGGTGTGAATACAGATGGCTTTACTATATTACTAGTTATCGTTTTGCTTCTTTCTAATGAGTATTTATTTTAATTCTAATCTTGGGCAATAATTTTTCTGTCAGTTACTTTAAAATAAGGTTTTCATTCTTCCATATCAAATGTGTGTACATGCCTCTGTGTTTATATAAAGAGAAAATGTATGTCTAGAACATTTATTGCATAGGTATTAATGTGCAAAGTGATTTAGATACTAATGACATTTGTAAAATTTGAACAAACTTGCAATATTACTTGCATGATCATTACTTAATTCAGGTTCCTCATCAAAGTTTGAGAAAGATTTGTCAATCAATGCCATATCTGATATTTTCATTGAGATTTTTAAAGTCTTTGAGCTTCCTTACCAAAATGTTTCATGCATAGAAAACATCAAAATAAAACAAATTAAATTTGCAAATCAACATAAAAGGATTATTTTTAATTTTGTTCAGTGAATTATTAAGAATATTACTAAAATCTATTTATGTTTCCCCTAATAACATTTGTTTTGAGAAGAACACTCAAAGACAGCACTTCACTTTCTGCCAAATATATTTCCCTTTAACCACCAAAAGGAAGAATAATGTTGGGAAATTTACAAGTACAAAAAAAGTAATATGAAAAACAATTTTGATCATTACCATAGTTAATTACACAGTCTTTGTTAATAATAAACATTGTGGGAAACATTTACAGTTTTCTCATAAAAATGTATCTCCTATGGCTATCATTCCCAAATGATTATTTTAAATATCGATTTAACTCAGCAAAAATTGCAAAATATCTGTAAAGAAAGATTATAATCTCCATTTAGTCAACAGACTGATACAATTTGTTCTGAATTTGAAATACACTCACAAAAAGAAAACATATAAGTAAATATATGCTCATTTAAAATGAAAATGTTCCACAAAAAATAATGGTGATTTTCAGTAGTACTAAAGAAGTAATGGCAAATTAAATGATATGCATTAATGGTAGCCTAATTCATTTTCAACTTTCACCAAATATCTTTAGCTACAAAGAAATGTTTTAAAGAAATTAAATTTGCCAGGAAAAAGTCCCACAGTGTGATTAAAATTTGTCAATGCTCAGAATTTTTCAAAAAGGCAAAGGTAATCTGAGTATGAAGCCATTTATTCAAGAGATATACAATAGGCAAAGAAACATCCTTAACTTTCACTAAGAAAAATCCCAACCAACCAACAACATAGAACGATTTATATACTGATATATTTATAAACAGAAATTTTTAAAAAGGCAAGTTAATAATGTAAACGAATCACACAACTGTGAATTGTCTGATGATTTGGAAGGATGCAGAACTTATTTGATTTTTAAACACCTCCTTCAAATACATCACTGTAGAATGTCCAGTGTGTCACAAGGTTCACACATACACATGACAAATGTCTGAATACTGAAAATCACAACAAACCAGACTTTCTGTAGGAGAAAGAGTTAACCAAAAAAAATTCAATTTCATATTTTTGCAAACATGAAAATAGTAGCAGAGTTTGTGGAGAATCTTCAATTTGTCCTAAAACCGTTTCTCATACATTTAGATTTCATCAAAGCTTAATAGAAAAAATTCAACAAATATATAAGTGCCACCACACTTTCAAACAAATTTAATGAAAAAAAATGTCTGATTTAGCCATTTGACATTTATAACTTCTTATCTAATCTGCTTGAGAGGAGAGTATAAAAGATTTGTTGTTTTAAATATAATTGGTGGTTTGAAGGAAAATATCCAAATTCAGTCAGAGAGTTAAAAAGATTAAAAAAATACCAAAGACATGCAGATAGTCAACAAATTAAGCAAAACCAATAAACTATTTTTTTCAAAAGAGACTCAACCTGGAGGCTCAAGTCATTCCATTTTCATTTTTCCAGGTTAACTATCATAAAAAATAATGTATGTTAATAAAATGCCTTTAACATGTCTTCAGTTAATATAGTTCCAAAAAAGTAACATTTTAATTTCACTAAACATTTTCATAAACAAATAGGACATTTTGCCTGGCACAGCAGTAAACTGATAATTGTTTCATAAAAACAAAAAACTCAAGAACTTGTCAGGTAGCACCATAGTATTTACTCAAAAATCATAGACAATTTTTATATATATATATATTATATATATATAATCAGCGGCAGCAAAATGAAAAGAGAAATGTTATTATAAGATCACAGTATAAACAAAAGAGCACTATTATGAATAAGAATCAATACAACAATTAATCAGAAAATTATTCTATGAGTACAGGACAAAGTGATTATTTCATAATATTAATACAATCAGCAAAAAATATTACAGAAATATCTGAACGCTCATTAAGCTTTACATTTTTATAACATTATTTTAAATTTTTTTATAGGTAATCAGATGGAAAACAATTACATTTAAAACCTGTAAATTTTTCATTACTTATTTAAATATTCATTTCATACATACTGTTAATTTCATGGCCAGCAAATTGGATAAAGATAAACAGTAGATCCACTTAGACAGGATAATAAAGATATCACATCAATCAACATTTAAAATTCGATGTTTGACACTGGTCATCAAGATAAAGGTGGAACCAACAAACATCACAATATTTACAACAGAAATAAACAAAAGAAATGACATCACAAATTAGCTTTGTTGGAGTCTAAATATTTTGAGTGTGAATACTTTATTTTCACACTATAACCAATTTTGTTCAGGGGTTACCAACATGCCAGCTTTTTATGAAGAAAAGTAAGTATGAATGATTGTTTCTATAGTGCACAGATGTATCAATCATATATTTACCCAACAGATGCTAATGGACATATAAAAATTGATTAGAAAAAATGAACATATATGGAATAAAGAATTTATGTTCAAAGAAAAAGCTTTTTAAGGAATGTCACATGCAGTAATACAAAAGAAAAAACAACAGAGAAATTATTTTCAAGTCTAAACAAATAGTTTCTTTTTAATAGTTATCTAAAAACATCCATAATAAAGATAGTCACATTGATAATTGTCTATATAAGAAAACAAAAATTTAAATTTTACCAATTTATTTTGAGAAACCATGAAAAATTGTCTTAAGTATATTTTCCACCAAGCGCACCAATATTGGAGCTGAATATCATTCAAATTTAGGTAAAAAAGCTTATTACATTAATCATAATTTCAGTGTCAACAGTGGGAAAAGCCAGCTAGACAAAAAATATTACAGAGGAGCCAGGGAATAGTCATTGAGTTTGTAAGATCTCTATAAAAAAAAAGAAAAAGAAAGAGCTTGTAGAAGAATTACTTCAAGCAATTTTCAAATATCAAGAGATTTTTTTTAATTAAAAAAATTTTCAGACTTCATTTGGGAAAGATCACTACTGACTTTTCACTATTGCAGTAGAACTTAATTTAAAATCTGAATGTGTATAAACATATTTCATAAGTAATTTCAATGAATACTCTCTAAACACTAATGATTAGAAATTGAGAAGATCTGTTATTTAATTTTTAAGCTATGTTGGCTTCATGTATCTTTCTGTAAATGAATGAGCAGAGTTCAATAATATAAATGTTAGCATGCTTTAAGTGTTTCAGCCAAAATGAAGATAACATAAGAGGCACAGAATTTTTGATTGTCTGTCTTTACTGAAGGCGGAAACTTAAAGAAGATATATGCAGTTATTTGTAATGCTCAGTCACATGCAGTTAATTTCTCTGTATGTTGTTAAGTTTTCATTGGACTAAAAGCTTTTAGGGCCTTAGTGCTTTAACTTGGCAGTGGAGTAGCCGAATAGCTTTCCCCCATTTCTTTTTAATAATGTATTTTCCTTATTGCTGTTAGCTATAGCAACAGGCTACAGATTTACTTGAGATCTAGCTGTGGATATTTTCCAGGTATTTTTCCAAGATTTTCTGATTGAAATAAGTTGGTTGTCCAGAATAGCTTTATGAAATGAAAATTATAGGGGCATTTAAATGGTAGAAACAATATTCAGAGTAAAAACAGGTTTTAGTCCTGGGTAAAATTATATGCCAAACTAGACATAAAAGAAATAATTTTGCTTTATATAGGTTTCATATTTTGAAATGATATCAGCCACTATTCAAATTAATATGTAGTTAAAGTGAAATATTGTTACATTTCAAAGCTCATTTACAAGAGATAACTTTGATGATAATTAAATCTTTTGGTTTTCATAGGACACATGTTAAAAATACAGTGGCTGAAAGTCTTTAAAAAAGGAATTTAAAAATTTAGAGTAAACTGACAAAAATTTAACAATTGAAATCTCTGAACATTTCCATCTTTCAAAAATATTCAGATTTTGATGAAAAAGGTTTGCTTGTGCTCATACTATTAATGTTTTTATTTTTTAAAGAGAGGGGAAAAAAGGAAAATTGTACTATTAGAATTACATGTATCAAAACAAGAAATAAGAGCTTTAAATAAGATTTTTTGATAACAAGTTTTAAGTAATATGATTAATGTGCACTGTACAAAGTCCTTCCTTGGTTTATGGATGTAAATTGAAATTTTTGCTTGAGATCAACAAGTCGGTTTCATTTAATTAGAACAAAGGCATCTAGATAATACTGTGCAATATTAAAGAAGAGGAACTGGTAAACTTTAGAAACAATACCTTTGTTTTCCTCACTCAAGTACCAAATCTTAAAATGACAGGATCACTTTCACATTTTTTAGCACATTCCTATTAGAAAATTGATGTACACAAAGATCATCATGTGGAATGAACTGGATATCTCTTCATTATCAATATTTATCACCATTTTATTCTACCAGGTCTTAATGTTTGCATAGCTACTAGAGAGAGTTACAACAATAATTTTGTCTCTTGTAATGATTACTTTTGTGGTGAGAACTACTTTTTAATGTTTTTGTAAAAGTCTTTCTTTAATAGATTTTCAGAGAAAGCAAAGAATGCTATTTTATTAATGGATTGATGCCCTGCATGTATGCATACACAAAACATGTTCTGGATTGCTTGCATTTATTTGCAATATAGATACACACACACACACACACACACACATCCACCTTATCATCTATAAGTCTAATTTATAATTAAAATATTTATAAACAGCTTAAAGAAACAGTTTGGTCTTCATACAATTTTTCGGCCCCAATACATAGCTTATTTACCATTTTCTTCTTCTAAGATGCATATGTGGTTACAACTGAAGATTTCAGCTGGATACAGCATTATTCTTACATGTTTATTTACAGTATATAATAAACAAGCATAAAAATAATTCTAGTTTACATTTATTTGTAATTTGTATGTTAGTATATAAGGTAATATATATTACCGTATCTAATTTACAACACATTATTATTTCTCACTCCTTTGAAAATTATAAAATATCCTATTCATCTTTTTTTTAAAAATGGATTGATAGGTTTCTGATTTTCATCATTATTTGTCCTTGTGTTAAATTTTGCTTAGAACAATTTTTGGAATGGCTTTTGATTTTAATTAGCCTGAATCAGTATATGCAAACAAATAAGTATCTTCAAACTTTCTGGAGATATTGCTATCACAGATATTAAACCAGTCAGTCTTTAACATAATTTCTGTTTGTTTTACAGGATATGCATCATAACATTCACTCTTGAATAATGTAAAAGACGATTTTAAAATGTTTTCCAATAATAACCTATGGAAACCATGTATTTAAAAAAGAAATTTAAAAATATAATTCTGTAACTCAATCTGGTGAAGCTATGAGGTAGAGGAAATAGTGAAGCTTAATGATGATGTCGTCAATTTTCTTATTGGGTTATAAATGTATATGTTTTCTAGTAAGAGTAGAAAACCATGGTGAATGACAGCGTAGTTTGTGGCTTAATAGCAGTTTGTAATTAATAAATGGGTAATGATAATAAATATTTAGAAGACTCTAGGTGTTATAAATGAAACTAAAAGTGAGAGTAACTCCTTATTTTCTGCATCAATTCAAATTTCTAATTGCTGCATGTAATTTATTTGTAAATGAAAAAGGTTTTAAATGCTTTATAAAATAAAGTGTCTTTAAAACAATTTTAAAATCAGTTTCTTTTTCTCTGGTCCTCAGTAATAGCAAAAAAAAATTAAATGTTTTAATGCATATTAATAATTAGACACATTTTTTTTTGGTAAAGAATATGAGCATATTGAAATGAAAAAGGAAAAGGATGCTGGCTGTCTAGTAGACCCACTGTGTATTTACATTATTAGTTACCTCAAAGTGATTAAGCTTATGTTTGGTTAAAAAACAATCAACAAAAGACATCCAGAACATGAGATTAATTTATGTGGGAGCATGTCAAAGGCATGCAAAATACAATTCCTTACACTGTAACCATTGACTTAGTTCACAAATGTGCACAGCAAGCTGTCAGAACACCAACAGCCCATTCTACTACAATAAGGCAATGGTTTAACATTTCTTGAAGTTACTATCTATCAATACCAATGGCAAGGCGGTCTTGAAACCAGATGATAACCAGCGGTTAATACACAAGGTATATATTACACAGAATAAAGGATTTACACAATGGATTGGATCATTGACAAACTCAAATATCACAGGCAATTTTTAAAAACTTTTTCTTTTCATATTTCTCAAATTCATTTATTCATAGGAATGATGTCAATGTCTTCTGCAGCACCATAGTTTGAACCAATAACAGAAACAGCAAAATCTTTTTTTTTC
>VCCN01005562.1:8604470-8615979 GCA_006491835.1 Architeuthis dux
TGGGCAAGTTATGTGCATTGCAGCTGGAATGGGCATTTACCGATTAGCAGTTTTGGGATAGAGTGTGTCATGGTCAAGTAAAGAAGTGACTTACAATGTAATTGTTCTAATTTAAATATTAACTAAATAAATTAATGTTGTAGCTAAGATGTCATTCCAAGTCACTTTTTACAGTTGATTAAGAAATCAATGTTGTACACAGAATTGCTAATTATGGAACTTGTCATTACATGTGAATAGTCAAAAAAGCAGATTTAATAAGAAACAAGATTAAATTTTAAATAATCATTAAACTGAAAAAAATCTTAATTATACAAATTAAATGCAAACTGCTCCAAAATTTACATATATTACTTCAAAGATATACAACATAATATGTATTTAAGTTGAGGAAGACTCAAATAACATTTTTATAGTTTTAGGAATTTAGTACGTGATTTCTGAAACTAAGAGAAAAAATAAAAATATTCTTCTTAAAAAATATCAAAGATGTCGATGGTAATATGTTGTTGACAGAACAAAGTTCACAGATAAAAGAATAATGAGTCTTATTCACTATAACATAGTTCAAATGTGGCATTACCTCTAACCTTATGCTGTCTCAAAGAGAGGACTGATTAGCTGAGACTATAAAACTGAAATGCACTATTGATCCAACAGTAAGAAAAATCAAAAGCAAGATAAAGTGTGATTTGTTGCTCCCCCCTTTTTTGTACCTTTTTATAGTAAAAATTAGTTAAAGTTGCAAAGCATGGTCAAAGGAAACAGATTAATTACTCAACAATTACATGAAAACTAGCCTCAGCAAAGATCTAAACAAAATGGTTATCTAAATCTCTATATGATATGCCATTAAATCAACTTTTGAAGGTAACAAAAATTAGTTGTCTAATTTAATAATTTAAAAAAATGAACTGCTAAACACACATAAGTGGACTATTAAAAAAAATAAATCTCTGGATGTAGAAGTATAGATACCAATCAAATCATATGCTGGTTTCTTCTTTCAGTCTCTTTGTTTGCATTGTCAGCCAGCAACAAATTTAGCCTGCTTTGATGGGGTGGTGGTCAAAATATCATGTGGACATCTTGGGCAAAATATGTGGCAGAATTGGTAGGGTATGGCAAGAATTAGAAATGATGGTGTTAGTACACCCACAGTACCGTTCTGAATTCAACAAACTAAAGGACACTAACAATTCTTTCCCTACTGAATTTAAATGAAGATTTGGGGAAAAAAAAGAAAGTCCATTGTTATGTGTTCTGGCAATTACATTGGAAATGAATCACTAAATTCAATTTAGAGATGAAAATAAACAAAATAGTTTTGCAGGTGAGTAGCCGCTGAAACATGATTAAGCAAATATCTAGAATGATTACAAAGAAATTCATCTCTGCATCATTTTCTTAGAACTGCCAGGTTAACTTCAAATTCACTCCACTATTTTTGTTTTAGTGAATTCCTCTTGGGTTAGCCCCTTGCCCCTCCATCTTTAACAATAATCTAAGAATTCAGTCATGTGACTGGTATTTGTCTAACCTTCCTTTTAATACTTGCAAATTATTACTAAAGAATTCATTTTATGAAATGTTAGTCAATGTCTTTCTCTAAAGATCCAGCCAAAATTATTCTTCTGGCCATACTGTGCAACAACAGAATCTGAATGAACAAAAATTTTTTTTTTTTCTTTTTTCTTTTCTTTTTCTAGTCAAAGCAATTTATACATATCATTTAGTTGATGGCAATGTGTTTATGTATTTGAATATTACAGGTAAATGTATGAAAATTTCATGTGAAAGAAATGTATACAATACAATATCGCTAAGAACAAACTTGACAATAATCTAAATGACAAGTTCCAAATAGCATAAACTGGATGTGGATTGTTTTCTTAAAATGTTAAATACATTTTGTCGTATTTAAAGAAAATTCAATGCATATCCTTATTTGTACTAAAAATTCAGTTGAAAGAACAAATGGAAAAATACAGAAATCTTCTGTTCAACATTAAAGACCCACTGTTTTAGAACCGTTCAAGATAGATTGTAGATTTGCTTATTGTCCTTTCTCAGTTAATTGAAGAATTGTCCCTCTGTTCATTGTAGCCACCAGCTTTATCTTCTTGCTGATCCATCATAAACATAGATGTAAACTGATTAGCCATAGAATCTAAACTGGCTTTGGCTGCCTCAAGCAGGGTTGTATCTTTTACATATTCAACTTCCAGCCCTTTATGCTTGTTCATGATGTGCTTGCGACAGTTTCCTCCTGTGGCTGAGCGGAAGTCACAATAACGACACATGTATGGCTTGACTCCTTTCATTGTATGTTGGGTACGGACATGTACACTCAAGCTTTGTTTTGTTTTTGTCTCATATGAGCAAAATGGGCAGGACAAACTTTCTGAGGAATGCAACCAGAGCTTGTGTCGACGAAGGCTGTTGGACGAGACAAATGCCTTGCTGCAAAATTCACAAACGTACTGGCGGATGTTGTTGTGACTATTCATGTGGATGCGGTAACGATGCCCAAAAATAGTCACAAAATCGCAGTGTGAACACTTGAACTCTTCCCGGTTGTCTCCTGCTGCACGTGTTTTGTGGACTCGGTACATGTGTGCTGAAAAGGCAATAGGTTAGAAAAATTATAGATACCATAGTAAAGGTAGAAATGAGATTTTTTTATAAAAAGGAATATTCAAATTTATCCAAACAGTATTAAAAATGGCGTTCCTTTTTATAAAGGAAATTGGGTAAGATTGTATGTTTAACTTTCTTAATATTTTAGATGTTATTTTCCACTTGAAGAAAGCTAGCAATAAAAACGGCAAGTCTTTTTTCGATAGTTGAGTGAATTAACAATGAAAATGTTGGTCTAAGAACATGTAGCTGAATATACTTACTCTGATAGGAATACTTATTGGAAGTTGCATAAGGGCAGAATTCACAGAAAAAGTCCTTTTCATCATGGGAAGTGTGTCTCTGCTTGATGTGAGATTGTAGCTCACTGTCCTCACCAAAGGCCTGTGCACACATCTGGCACAGGTACGGACGGATATTTAGATGTATCTTACTTATGTGTTTACGCAAAGTCCTAAAAGATAAGAAACATTATATAGGAAATATGAAATAGACATGCAAAAAGCGAACTTTCATGTTGTATTAATGAAAATCTTAGGAATAAACATAAAATTGACAAAAAAAACTCAACCTCATATTAAATAAATCATTTTTATGTATGTGTTCCCTTAACAATTATATCATGTTAAAAGAAATAGAATAGGGAAAATGTAACAAAATAATAATCTTGTTTGGTTAATTATGGCCTGTATTATGATGTTTTTAGTGGACATCAATTTTTGTGATACCACTATTGTTTTCAGACTTCTCTACACACAAAAAAGGTTATTAGAAATCAACTAATTGACGGATTTTTATGTTTTTAACAAATTAAAGTTTAATCAGTACAGTTAATAGGGAAATTTTACCAATTTCAGAGATGTTTTGAAGCCATATGGGTTGAGTATCTGGCCATATACTGGCTAATTTGAGGGTACAGACAGATACAGAATGAGAATTTTAGTAGTATATAGATAGTGAAGGAATGCCATTCCTCCTACCAAAACACCACTACCCATACCTTAAAACATCCCATCCATAATATTTTTATCACGTTTATTCAATTCTTATAGATTTATAAGTGGGACAAGTGATTACATAGGATATTTCTCATGAAAAATTTCTGAACCAGGCAAAATGTTAATAAAATAAAGGAAGTGGCCTTTGGGAAATAATACAGAACATAATGGAGCATAAAGTCTGATGTGTCGACCAACTAAAATATACATTAATAGCTGGAACTGAAAAAATGCTCAATTGCTAAAATAAATAAAAAATAAGACTTAAATTAATGACAAATATTACACAACAAATTGTTAATGTCTTCTGCTTATCTTGCCACAAAATATTGTAAGGGAGATAACTAATATGAAATATCATCTAGAAGACAAAGATTTAAACAGGTTTAATTGAAGCTTTTTCTCGCCATACCAATTTTCTCACAACAGGATGAATTTAGTCGAGACTTCTCCATTACTTTAACTTTTAAATTCATAAAATTTATGATGGGGAATTTATCAAGGGAATTTAACTTCTGATTGAAATTATCCCCCTTTGACCATTAAGTGATTAAAAAAAACATTTTTCTATTGAATTCACAAGAGTTCCATTATTTTAAATTCTATTCACTGAAGAGTTCTGCTGTAATTTGAAGCGGTTACAAGTGGTCCATGAATTTAAGAGTTTTCAGCAAACAGTCCTTTGCTCTCTATCACTACCCAAAATAATTGAAGCTATCATTATAGACGCTTTATAAAACAGGATCCATGAAATTAATTGGTTAGTATTTTTTTCAATTCTGAAGCCATTGTTTCATAAAAATCATATTTTAATGTGTTGAAATTAGTTACTTCCCTTACCACATTGGAAAAATACAAATAATCATAACCTATATACTTACACTGCTGTCTTCATTTTTTTCCCACAGTACTCACACGAATACTGTTTTTCCTTGACATGTTTCGATTTGTGCTGAATCAGACTCATGCGACGAATACAGGTGTAGCGGCATCCTTCTTCTTCACAACGGAATATCTAAAATACACATCACCATTCATATACATGCCATAAGAAACTATCTTGCTTTTTACACCAAATCAATCATCAACAAAAAGGCTTAATTAAAAGTTAACTTCCTTTAAAGTGTTTTTACGGCCATCTGGCCTGGGCAGGGTGGGGCCAGTTGGCATGGGCCTACACCAGAGTTTATAAATCATTCTAGTTCTTTTATTCTGTTCTGTTACTTGTAAATACATCATATACACTACATGTATATGTATATACCCATACATAAATCATATGTATTTAGCACTGATTACCAAAATACTTAATGAGCAGTTTGAAATGGGGACTACATTTCCAGATCTGACCTGAGCTGAGCCTATTACCAGCTCTGCCTGGCCCTTCTCTTGTTATTTTTATCCTTTCATCATAAATTATCTCAAAACTTCTATAAAAAAACTACTTATAAATTCAATACAGATACCAACTGTCAATTTATACCTTTTTCCCCAAAAATATGGTTTCAGTAAGAATTGGAATCAACATTTTTTAATACTGAATAACAGAATTGAACATTCAAAGATTTCTCTATTTAAAATGTATCTCTTTTGACAAAGATGTTTAAATAATTGTACTTAGCATAACAGTTCTTTTTACAGCCAGATGATTTGACCAAATCAACGTTTACTTAAAATGTGTCCCTTTTAAAAACATTTTAGGCATACAAAAATCTTTGGTTTAGTCTAAATAATAGACACTTATCTAGTCTGCTAATGAAAACTATGTATTAATTAAAGTGTATACGCCTTTTTACAAAAAATGAAATAAGCGAATTGGTTATGAAAAAAAGTTCAAGTATTTGTACAACACTTGGCGACTGTTGAGGAAGAATTTCCTTTCTTCTAACCAATCAGCAAATTAAAGGTCAGAAAGTATTGAGATACCTTCCCATCTAAGTGAGTTAAAATGATATTTTCCAGATGGATACAAGAATGAAGACGATGTTATACAGGCCTCCCCCCTTTATAATGTGGTTGTTGGAGTCCAAGAAAGACAACTGCGTTATAACCGAGCCGCGATAATTGCAGGGTGGGGAATAGCTGAAAAACAGCACACATCATCTATCAAGTGAGATTTGAACAAATAAACAGAGGCATTCTTTAATGTTTGTTTTTTTTCTCACCAAAATGACTACAATATATCACAAAGTATACCAAATTTTGGTATTTAAAAATAAAATATTTACATCAATGACTTAACCCTTTGAACGCTTAGCCCCTGTGTCTTCAGATACTCTGTACCGGAGCTCCTGATTGGAAAAATACAAATTAAGTTTTTTTTTAACAATGTTTATTTCATTGACTACTGAAATGCTTTTGTCTAATTCATTCCATTTCTACAGGGGTGGGGGCGTGCGTCACCTCAAATGGGAATAAAAATATCAGGCTTACAGGAAATTCAGTTTTTATTGCGAATGCCAGGGGATGCCTGTACTGACTTAAAACATCAAGACATTTCCTTAGCAATCAATTTAGGCATGTGTCCATAGCACACAAAGAGGATTCCTATACTTTTCAATGTATTATCTTAATTAGTAACACATTTACAGTTGTCAATAAATGGTAAAGAAAAAAAACAAGCTAGCAATTTGCTTGTACTGCCCCTTTGTTCTTTCTCTTCACATGTCATAAAAACAAATAAAACTTGTTGAATTTCTTTTTTGCTTTTTTAAAAAAGTTTTCAACAAAAGAGATTTGTAATTGAAAACAAAATGAAATAAAAATGCTTACTTGGACATTGTGTGGTATGGAGTGCTTCGAATACTGGTGCATTCTTAGATGGCATCGGCGTAGATATCGTTTACCACAATGGTTACAGGCAAACTTCAAAAGTTGTTCTCGATATTTGTGCTTCATAAGTACATGCTTATCTCGCAGAAATTCCAGGTAGAAGCCCCGATTACAGTAGGGACAAAAATGTCGTACACTTGGATGAGCTTGGCGAGCATGATCTGACAGTGACTTCAAAGACTTCCCTTCATAATTGCAATCGGTTTCCACACACTTCAGATTCTGCAGGACACTACAAGAGATTTCATCTTCTTTCAACGAGTGCACGCGCAAAAGATGCACCACAAGGGTCTTGTTGGACGCAATGTACTTCAGGCAAATTGGACAGCGGAACTCTCGTTTCTTGTAACCTTTCAAGTTAGGGGGTTTGGGTTTACGGCCACGTTTCTTGTACTCCTTCTTTTGACCCTTCCAATACGGTATCAATATCTTCTTTCCGATTAATCTGCTTTTGCGTAGACGAGAGGATAAAGATGCTGGCTTCCGCATTAGGTGAACTTTCTTACAGTGCAGGCGAAGAATGCTATAGCGCTTAAATATTCTTTGGCACTTCAAACATGTATACTGTTTCCTTGAGTTGGGCAGATGATAAACAGCCATCATTTTATAGAAGTACTGCAAGTAGCCATAGTGGCTGCATAGCCATTTGCTAATGGCCAACTGTGAATGCGAAGACAAATTATGTTTGATGAGCAAATGTTTCTTCATTGTACTTATTGTCTGGAACGGTTTATCACAAATTTTGCAATGAGCCTTTATTATCTTTGGAAGTTTGATGCATGGCCGTAGCCTATATTCAATTCTTTTTTTGGACTTTCTGGGTGTACCTAAAATTTTTCGAGGTTTTTTCTTTGGAATATCTGTCTTCAAGATACTTGGCTTTTTCTTCATTCCTGTTGGTTTAGGAAGGCGGCTTCTTTTACGTTTCTTACCCCGTCGTGAGTTCCAAACAGGAGGAAACTCGTCATCATCTGAATCACTGAAATATAAAATTGGATGAATCATTTTACGGTTGGGACCACGGGTCTCATAACGTGAGGTCTTTGTTTCATCAAGAGAAATTGAAGTGGACCCAGTAATAGGAACTGGTACAGAGTTGGCCACCTCAGATTCTTTCATCAAGTTCTTGCTGTCATCTCGAGGAGTGATCTTCTGTAAAATCACAGTCAGCTTTTTATTATGGTCCTTGCTGACAGCATAGCTATCAAATTTTTGGGGAACATCTGGACTGTGGAGATAACTATCTGATTTTTGAAAAGGTTTCTCTTCCTCCAGTAAGGATGCAATGGTGTGCTTGTGTGGTTTCCTATATTTTGGTATCTCTTTAGATGAGTCGTTGGTTTGAATATATTGAATAGAATTCCTTGGAGAATCACCAGAAGGAGAAATCCTTGTAGAAATATCACAGCCATTTTCACTCCAAGGTTTCAGGGATTCATGTCCAACAGAATGGTTACCAGTAATCACAGCAGAGTTTGTGCTAGACTGCACTTTATTCAATGAAACCTTTGAAAATTTCAAACTTTCTTCAGTGTCCTTTTTAAGTGTATTTGCAGATGAAATTGAATGAGAATTAGAGTCATTAATGGAGAGATTAAGCGGGGTAGCATCATCCTCATCATCAAACATTAGTTTTGGTCTCGGTTGGTAACGCCGAGACATCTGTTTCCTCTTCTGAGCACCAGTACATTTCTCTATCATGTGCAATCTTAACATGTCCATTCCTTCCATGGTGATATTTATCTCTCACGCATGGAATATACTTGGAGGCACAAATCTCCAGCAGTAATCCACACCTGGGAAAAAAATGAGAAAAATTTTGTATTTTATTTGGAGTTGAAATACTGATTTTTAAAGTTTATTATTGAAACAACACTACTATAAGTGACTGTACATTACATTGATATTAGTTTTGCAATAACTTAATGCTAATTCAAGGATACAAAATTATTTAATCATAAGTCAATGTAATTTCTTTGCTTCACAGCTTTAAAAATGCCAGAATAAATGTTTTTAACATAGGCAAACAGTATTTTGAGGATGTGCACTAGGATTTTCCTTGTTTTAGCAAGAATATTTCAAAGGTAACAACAAAATCTGGTAGAAAAAGTGGTCTTTTGTAATGATGATCTATTGAATATTTTAAACATGCAGAATTCTGATTGCATTTAAATGATCTGTTAGGAAATGTTCACAATAATGAATGAAGATTTATAGATGAAGATATTAACATATATTAAAGAATCACCTAAAATAGCATTGGTGATTGTTCCTAATTACACATTTATAAGCAAGGATTTTTTTCTCGCCACTAATTTTCATAAGTTTAATTAAAGTGCTAATAAAAATTGATCTTATTTACAGGAAATGAAATAAATAGTAGATATTCATAGTTCTCTCTTTTAAAACACTTTAGTTTTCCCATTTATTTGTAATAAGCTAGATTTTGCTTGAATAATTTTGATAAGTTCAATTTCATTCACTGAAATTTTAATAAAAAGAATGATGTACTCATGGGACTTGTTGACTAACTTTTTTAAAATTCTACATCTGTAACAGAAAAACAGTATTCAGGGAAAATATATATTGATCTTTCATATCAGTGCTACAATTATCTTCCACAAAAACTAATAAAATAAAATTATGAGAGACTGTTTAAAGTCTGTCTTCACCAGCTCAATGTCAAGTCACTTTCTTTGTATAGAGTTTATATCTCTAATACTATGTGAAAGTCGGGTTTTTTGTGTGTGATGTATGCATGTAAGTATGTCTGCAGTGAGCATCACAGCCAAACTAAAAGTCCCAGGGGTCTGATTTTTTTCCTGGATATTAACTTAAAGCCGGGATAAAACAGACTATTTCCTTTTGGAAAATTCCAACACTATTGAGTTTTTAGTGGGAGGTCAAGTATAATGCTAAACTGAACACATATTTTATATCCAGTAGAGTGTGACGTAGTAAGCATCAGTAAGTGTTCCAAAATATTGACAGCCAATAAAAATATCGATCAATTCCATTGAAAGTTGTCAATAGATAGTTTTAGAAATTTGTTTCCATTTTTTTTTAAAGCAAAATGTATGACATTTTTAGCACAGTTTAGTTGACCGATGATAAAACTAAGTACTTTTGCTAAAATTATCTGGATTTGAAAATAACATTTTTTTAACTATGGTTATTTAAATTTAAAAAAACTTTTCTTACTGTCATTGATAATGGTATCATTACTGATTTTTTTTGCTGAATGTAGAGAACATTGAATTTATAACAGTCAAAATGTACGTTATAATTAATGAAAATATTTTAGTTTTGTTAAGACAAAAATTTGGGCTATTTTATTTCTAGAAAAACATTAAAAAAATCGAGAGTTGAATTAAAAAGATTTTGATTAAATTTTTAAAATCAGGTATCAATTTTCTAGTGAAGATTTTTGTCCATTTTTGTTGTCAAAATCAGGTGGGTTGATTTTTTTCCATTTTCTGCTCTAAATCAGGATGGGGGCTTTTTTCATGTTTCATGGGTCAAAATCTGGGGGAGTTTTCCATTATACGAATCAAAATCAATGGGGGATTTTTCCCCTTTCTTGGGGTCAAAAGGGGGGGGGGACTTTTATATGTGAAGTTATTTTTCACTGGGCAATGCTGGGTAACCCTGCTAGTTATAATTATTTGCAAATAAATAAAGGAACCTACTTCATAATTAGCAGTTTCCCTAAATGTAAAAAAATGTTTCCTCCCACTTTTGATCCCTAAAATGGGGAAAAGAAAAGTTTCCCCTTACATTTGACCCCTAAAAGAGAATAAAAAAGTTCCCCCCACTTGTGACCCTCCAAAATGTGAGATCAGAATAAATGTTCTCTTATGAAGTCACAATGTTCTTTTACAATGTATCAGCTGGTGGACACAAAGTAAAGGATCTGGTTCAGCATTATAGTTACATAAATAATTGGTTGCAGAAAGTGAAATTAGATTGGAGATCCATGTTTCCTTTAGTTGAAGATGTTCCATCGAAATTGAATGAGTTACTGGCAAATTCAGTGTTTAGTGAAAAGCTAGGCAGTTTGAAAAATTTTAAGGTGAAGATACCAGTTGATTTGATTTATTCAAGTTAGAACCTACACCTTCAAAATGCTCTAACAACTCTGCCTACAATGTGCTGTTTAACACACACATACAAACCCACAAACAGAAATCCTATTATTATAATATAGATGCTATGTTATCGTTTTTCAAATCTTTCAGAAGAAAAACTAATTCTAAAAAAAATGTTTAAATACAGTGACTAAAAAGAAACTATTGATTGTTGCATAATACTTTCAGAGTTTTGTAATTAAAGAAGCAATTCTTATTAAATTTTGTCTCAGAAAATGTTGCTTGATTAGATGCTTAGCTTTTTTGATTATCTGTCAGCCAGGAACAGATCAAATAGATATTTTTTTTTTTTTTTTTAAAACAAACAGTTTTTAATTCTGAAATTTTCAAATCGAATATTGTTAATTCATGATAAAATGATTATTAAAAACTCAGATGAGTTTAAAAACTACATACATTCCATATTTTTAAATGTAAGGTTAAGTTTCTCAAGTGTTGAATAATTTTCAAAAGCAAAAGCCATTTTAATCTCACATAGATAAAGACAAAAATATGATCAAGCATGTTGATTCAAGGGCAATAACTCCAACTAGATCAGTGCCAGTGTCACACACTGATAGTTCATCTTCCCCAGAAAAAGGTTACATATAAAGCTAATTAACAAGGGCAATTCAATCAAACTGATTGATGCTTTCCAAGAAGGTGACAAAACTTTATTAACTTTTTGAACACTGACCCCCTCACTTTTATCAAATTCTAAATAAATGTGAGTATTCAATGTGCTAAAAGGTAGGATTCGTGGGATTCAGAAAATGTTTAAAGAATTACCCCTAAAATTCCAGTCAAAGCATTTGAAACAAACTATTTGATATTATCTACTTCTTAGAAGATATACATATTTATAAACATTGATTGGTTTCAAAATCACTTAATATTCTTGAACATCAGTAT